>RYFJ01001285.1:600000-780652 GCA_003991445.1 Oryza meyeriana var. granulata
GATGTTTTTTGTTTGGAGCCGGTGGGCAGGCTTGAACCGGAGTTTGAAGGGGTTGATGTAGCTTGTCGTGTCCAGGCAGGTGAGCATGGTCACATCTAGCAGAGTGGGGGTCATCGGCCATGACCAAACAGAAAGGCATTGAGAGCATCAGACCAGAAGTACGAGGCCGATGCGAGCAGAGATTCATTCCTTTCCATATCGGCCAAGGAGAGGTTGATGCAGTGGCCGATGTAAGATTCTTCCCAATAGATCCTCTTTGCAGCCGATACTCTGATGTACCAGTCTCTCCATCCGGGCAATGCTCGGCCAGGACCTGAAACTGTTGGTCCAGTCACTGACCAACATGGCGAGTTCTTGAAGGAGTGCGTTGGGTTCGGCACTGATGAAATCGGTGGGATCTTCGCTGCCATGGGGCCATGAAGAAAGCAGGGGTAATCGGCGGCCGGAATCAGGATCTGGGCTCTGAGATGCTGACAGTAGCAAGAGCACGACGAAGAACAGGTGAAGAACATGGCAAATCGGGTTCGTACAGATTGCAGATTGGGGAAAAATAACCGGGTGAGAAGATTACCTCAGGAATTACAGATGCTGTTGCCATCGCGGAATAGGAGAGGTTGCAGGGGTCGACGGAACGGAGAGAGAGGTTGCAGTAATTCGTCTAGATTCGCTAGAGCTTGGTGAGGATGTGGAAGATGAAGCGGTGGTGCTCTGGTGATGTGAAAGTATAAAAAAGAGGGCAAGAAGACGAAGCGTTTTATAAAGGTTGACAGCCGAGCGGGAATTGAGGCCGTTGGCACTGTTTCAAACATTTATGGCAAGTGGGCTATCTTGGCCGCCTCGGTATGGGAGAAATCTAGAGGCCCAAAGTTGGAAGAATTTCGGAATCCTACAGAGAATTCCGAAATTGGGGGGCATGTGTTAACGCCAAAATTTGGTAAGGACCTGTATCAGATTCGGTCAAGAGGACGGTTGCAGTCGGATAATGGAAATTGATCCAAGAAGCAGACCGAGTCTGAGAAGGAGCCATGAAGACGCGCGTGGCAGTTAATTACTATAGTTATTAGGAAAAGGTTATCTCTTTTAGGAAACCTGACCTCGTGTCCGGTCAGGTCTCGTTAGCGTTTTCTGTTATAGATAGGAAATCATATATCGTGTCCTATAAGGACTCATGTAACTCGGGGTATATATACGTATGCCGGGGACCTTGTTAAATCATCACAACGATCAATACAAATTCGGCGCATCCGCCACCCCTTCGACGGGATCCTGCTTCTCGAGCCGGGCTGCATCGGTTATGTCCGAACTCCTGCGAGAGGGTAAGTCTCGTCACACCGACTACCAATCGGCTAGGACTTCCTCGGTTAGGTCCGATATTCTAGTCGGTTTATGGTAGTCGGCTTACCACGATATATCTTTATCTATGGCTGCAATCAGTTCAGTTTGATCTCATAGATTTGATTAGGTATATCACATCACGTGTGCACAGATGTATCGACTTACTGGGAGCGATTATCATCAGTTCGTGCTGCATCGGTTAGTCCGACCTACTGAACTGCTAGTGATAAGTCGATCCTGCTGAGCCGATGCGTTGCGTGCAGGCGTTTTATCGGAGTATATAGCCGGTAAGTTATTTTCATCACGATCGCATTATATCTATCGACTCATTGAGGCATTGTTATTATTGTCGGTCTGTGCGGCAACGGTTAGGTCCGATCTACTAGACTGACGATAATAGCTTTACTCTTAATAAGCCGATGGTGTTGTGCGATGGTGTTATCGGAGTGCTTAGCCGATAAGTTACCTGTTAAAGCCGACTACATTTATTCATTGTTTTATCCTGTGTTCGCTTTATTAAGCAGTCGGCTAGCTTATCAATTATTTATCATTTACGTTATTGCATATTTTATTATTTGTTCTTGCCTGTATTATTGTCACAATCGGCTAAGGGCTAGCCGATGGTTCATTCTGCCGATCCAAGCACAAGTACAAGCAGGTTCCGGGCACGACCCAGGTAAGGGCCCAGCATGAGCCCGGGTAAGGGACCAGGCATGGGCCCGGACAGCGGACGAAGATCTTGGGAGCCGATATGAGCAAGGGCCCGGGTGCAGGCACACCTTCATAATAATACCAGTAACACTAGATCATGATCAGCTAGGATCTGTTTGATTTATTTATGCATTATACTTGCTTATTTTATCTAGCTTATAGCCGGTTTTCGAATATCTCTTCGATGATCGGCTAGCATGATATTTGTTTATTATTACATTATTGTCCTTGCCATCATCGGTCTTAAGCTGATGTGTAAGTGCTACAGTGTACATCGGCTATCGGCTGATGAAACGAGTCTAGATCGGCTTCCAGCCGATTGGCTCATTGATCTAACATTTTCCTCCTTGTCAATTACAGGGTCAAATTGACTGGCACGCCTACGAACCTCAAACTTTAGGACCTGCACTGGAGTGAAGCAAATCTCCCAGGCCTTCGCGTGTCACCCAGACGCCGAACCAGGACCCGGCGATTTTCGGCGTCAACAATATCTTAGATTCTCGAAACATCGCATGACTATGTTCTTGACTAATCAATAGTCAAAAGGATGTCAATCAACGTGAGCTTCTGTGTTTTTGAGGCCTCTTCTTGTGTAGAAAATGGTCTCAACACATGAAACGGAGCTGAACATTCCCCAACTCATTTTCTCAAAATATTGCGAAAATCCTTGTGTGCTAGTTTTCCATTGCGAAAATTTGGTTCTTTTTGTTGCTGATCTTTACATGTGACCATTGTTATGTGCTTATTGATTGCTACTGGTCACATATGGGTCAACGGGAAATCATGCCTACCTCCTTTCGGCCAAAATACATTGTTTTCCTTCCTTCCAGAGAAATCTGGTAGGAGGTTTCGGCCCTATGGCTGGAGGCTCCGACCCAACATTCCTGATATAAAAAAAAATTCGGCCGAAAGCTCCGGCTCCTCAGCCCGGAGGTTCCGGCCCACCGTCGGTTTTTACCCCTTGGGCGGCTGGGAGTTCTTCTCTCTCCTTATTTCATCCTCTCTCAGCCCTAACTCACTCCATTCCCCATTTCGGCGATTTTTCACTCCAACCATAAAAAATCTTCGGGGATTCACATTTCGTTCCTCTTTGGTGGTCGAAAACTCTGTCCCGTTGACGTTCTTGTGCCTTCTCATCTCAAGGTATTGATTTCGATCTCTTCTCCTAGGTTTTCATATTTTTGACCCGATCTCTCAATATGTGAACCTAGGACTAGTTTCCCTTGGTGAAAATCCTTCCTGCACACCCCTATAACATTGATCTATAGTTTTGGATAAAATGCATTGGCTAGTTTTGAAGATCAAGTTGCAGCCTTGTGTCGGCCGGAGGTTCCGGTCCTCATGGTCGGAGGTTCCGACCAGCACTCTCGGCTTGGCTGAGACAGCTGGCCAGAGGCTCCGGCTCCTGGGTCGGACCCTCCAACCGGCTATTTCTGCTAGCCTTTGTAACCTTGGATCTTCCAATATATCCTTGAGCTCAGTAATTTCTTTGATTCCATGGTTGTATTTCAGTGTCAATGGCTCAAGAGAAGCGCCAAAAGGCAAGACAAGATGTCTCCACATCCGGTACCCAAAGTGACCAAGAGTCGCCTCCTAGACGGGCTGACAAGGGAAAGGGACCGGCTCGAGCTAGCAGCAGCAGGAGGACAGGCGGAGGCAAGAGGGCTGCTACACAGTCTCCATCTATAAGACAGACTCGCAGTTCTGCCTTGATTATTCAGGATTCGGATGCACCGCCACCACCGCCACAAAGGCGTGGTGGATCTCGCAATGGTGGCACTCGCAGCTCTGGCCGTGGGACTTTCGATGGCCCGATCCGAGTGATGAAGCACAGAGCTGTCAGCACTACTCTATTTGGCCACATTGGCAGACAGCGTTTCGATTATCTACACGATGTGGCAAGAGGCGGCAGAGACAGGAAGCTGAACCCAGATACCCTTCCTCAGGAGTTGGCAGATCCTCGCTTTGTCACCGCCGTCCAGGTAGACTGGTATAACTCAGTCTTCATGAGTCGACCCAAGCCGGTCATGGAAATGAAGTATATAGACTGGGAGTACATGCAGCGCCAGAAGGGGCGGATCTTCCAGGATGTCATCAAGCTTTGCCTGGACAAGGATATTGGTGGTATCGTGGGGTTGCAGTATGACTGGAGTGAGGAGGTAATCAGTCAGTTTTATGCGACCGTATTCTTTGAGAAGAGCCCACAACATGAGTATCAGATGAGATAGCGGACTCAGGGTGTGGAGTACACAATTACTACCTCTCAGTTCGCAACCATCTTGGGATTGGACCCTGAGGATATGAACCGGCCAAATTTGCACCGTGAGAAGACGTTGCCCGTTCAGAGGACCTTGTTTCTCTATGCCGATGGGGCGCCTAGAAACTGCATAGGCACTACCAAGGGCCTTTTTCCCCCTTACAAGATTCTTCTGAACATGATTAGGGCCACTCTATCTCCTAAGGCTAGCGATGCCACAGCTCTTCCCGCTCGCCACTACACTTTGCTTGCCAGGCTGAGGAGAAATCATCCACCTGTCAGTGTGATGAAGTACATTTGGTTTGAGATCTTCAACATTGTGGTGGAGCCCAAAAGAGGATGCGCCTATGCTCCATATATTATGAAGATGATAGAGGCAGTATCTGGACCTGTGTTTGAGAAGGAGGTGAAGCACAAGGCTTACCGTCCACCAGCTCCACCGGAAGTGAAGTTTCCTTCCGGTACTTCTCGGTCTAGCTCTTCTTCACAGTCTTCTAAGTCACCTATCAGAAGGGCACTCAAGGCCATCTCCAACATATGTACTAAAATGCTGTGAAGATCAAGAAGATGGAGCGCCGGTAGAAGGGGATGTTGAGGGATGCCGGAAAGACAGTCTCAGATGACTCTTCAGACGAGGTTTTCGAGAACCCCTTTGCTGCCTATGAGACTGCTCAGCACATTGCCAGTGGCGCAGGCCCTTCCACAAGACCATTTGGAGATTCTGAGTCTGAGGCTGCTTCTGATGAAGACACAGAGGAGGACTCCTATCATGATGACGACAATGGGAAGGTTGATAAGGAGGATGGGGACAGCAGTGAGGAAAATGGTGATGAGGATGATGAGACTATCGCAGCACCTCCACCAGTATAGCCTGACTTTGTGCCAGATGTTCCTCTCTTCCAGCCTGGCTTTACATATGTTGCTCCCTCTTTTCAGCCAGTCTACGACATTCCTCCCATTATTGAGAGAGATGATGATGCCGGCAGTGGCAATACAGAGATTATTGCCCCAAATGATGAGACCGGCACTGCAGGCAGCACAGCGTCCGGCGACACTGAGATCATCCCTTCTGACGATGACTGAGCCCTTTCTTCACCTGGTTTTCCTCTCTTTTTGGTGCCTTGATGCCAAAGGAGGAGAAAATTCACAATGAATGGGCTTTCTCTCACTTTTTGTTGGCTGCTGTGCAGTGAGGCCGGAACTTCCGACCTCAGGGTCGGAGGTTCCGACCCACCCTTGTCCTTAGGGTTTCTAGATTTCTTTTTCGGCCTTTGGACATGTATTGGCCAATTGTTTGAGATGTAATGAATGTTTAATTATGGTTCTAGTTTAATTTCAATATTTAAATCTATTTTTGTGATGCCATGCAAAGTGATGTGATGTTATTTCTCATGTTTTGTGTGATTGCCATGACATATGCATTTGATATTCTATCTATCATGTCACACTTTGCACCCCACGGAAGAAAATAGATGAATAAGGCTTTTCATGTTTCACAAAAACTCAATATGCATATATATTTCACTCTCACTAATATATGCATATTTCTAGGGGGAGCCAAATTCATCTACGTTCATTCAATCAAATTTATATATTTATTCTGTTGTAAGCTTTAACCGTATTGTCATCAATCACCAAAAAGGGGGAGATTGAAAGTGCATCTAAACCCTAAGTGGGTTTTGGTGGTGTTAACGCCAAAATTTGGCACGGCTCATATCAGATTCGGTAAAGATAGAAGCTATATCAACCGGAGGAAATTAATCCAGAAGAAACCGGGTTTGAGAAGGAACCGTGAAGACCACGTTATGGCAGTTATTTATCTTATCTATTAGATAGTTTTATCTTTTAGGAAACCTGATCTCTTATCCGATTAGGTCTGTTAGTTTTCCTTTTCCAGTTAGGAAAGTCCTGTTCCGTGTCCTATAAGGACTCATGTAACTCGGGGTATAAATACGTACGCCCGGACACCTTGTAAATTATCCACACAGAACAATCAAATTCGGTGCATCGCCACCCTTTCAATGGGTTCTTGCTTCTCGAGCGGGGCAGCATCGGTTAGGTCCGAACTCTTGCGAGAGAGTAAGACTCGTCACCCCTTACCCAGGTGTATCTACTCTGTCTACGGCTGCATCAGTTCGGTCCGACCTCTTAGGCCGATCAGGTATACCACATCACGCGTGCGTAGATCTTATCAGCTTACCGAGGGCGATCTATCATCAGTTCGTGCTGCATCGGTTGGGTCCGACCTACTGAGCTGCCAGCGATAAGTCGTTCCTGCTAGGTTGATGGTTTTTGCGCAAGCGTCTTATCGGAATGTATAGCCGATAAGTTATCTTATTACATCACAGTTGTATTAGGTCTATCGGCTTGCCGAGGTTCCTTTATTATTATCAATCTGTGCTGCATCAGTTAGGTCTGAACTACTAGATTGATAATAATAGATTTATCCTTGACGAGCCGATCGGTGTATATGCGACGTTCTATCGGAGTGCTTAGCCGATAGGTTATCTTTCTATAAAGCCGACTGTATTATCTTTACTATTTTGGTCATCTATATTATCATCGGTTTTCTAGCCGATGCACATGTGTTTCTTCAGCAGTCGGCTAGCTTACTATTCTGCCTATCTATTTTATCATCGGCTTCTAGCCGATGCACATGTTATACTGACAGCTTATCTATTTGCTCATAGCGTTATCGGTTTCCTAGCCGATACACAGGTGCCATCGGCCATCGGCTACAAGGAGCCTACATCAGTCTGAATCGGCCGATAGCCGATGTGCAATTGCTGTTACCCGGGCACGAGCACAAGCGAGGACCCGGGAGCGAGGACCTGGGCACGAGGACCCGGGCACGGGCACGAGACCCGGGCGCGGACAGCTAGGGCCCGGACAAAGTTTTATCATCGGCTTTCAGCCGATGCTCAAGCATTCCTTCGGCAATCGGCTAGCGGGATTCTTATTGGCCGATTGAATCCCTGAGCTAATATTTTCTCCTTGTCAATTGCGGGGTCAAATTGACTGGCACGCCTGCGAACCTCTCATATTTTAGGACCTGCACTGGAGCTAAGCAGATCTCCCAGGCCTTCGTATGTTCAATCGCATCAAACCAGATCATCAACAAGCTTCTTGGCACACCCGGTGGTTTTTGGTGCGAACACGTGGATTAATGACAAAGCGGTTAAGGGACTAATGCTTTATCAAGAATTGTGC
Organism: Oryza meyeriana var. granulata; assembly: GCA_003991445.1. Classification (NCBI taxonomy): domain Eukaryota; kingdom Viridiplantae; phylum Streptophyta; class Magnoliopsida; order Poales; family Poaceae; genus Oryza; species Oryza meyeriana. Next base: position 607,514 of record RYFJ01001285.1, read on the forward strand.
AGAGATTAGTCCCAGGTTGCTTAGTGTGGTGCATGGAGACCCCCACAAAAACATGAAACAAAACGACGAAGCGACTCGGAGTTTATTTTAAATTCTTTTGAATTTTTTTTGAGTCGAGGAAAAACCGTACTATCAAGAGGGGTTGCAATTAGTGTTCAAAGACCACTCAAGTGCTGAAGATCAAAATAGCTGAGAGTTCATCACTTTGGCACAACACACACACTTGGGATGGGCAAGTTTCAGTGTTAGGGTCAGAGGTTCCGACCCCCAGGGTCAGAGGCTCCGACCAACCAACTCGGCCAAAGACTAAGTGTTGGCCGGAGGTTCCTACCCCTGGGGTCGGAACCTCCTGGCCAAAATCTGTGAGTAACGGCTAAGTGACGTAAGCCATGTCCTATAAAACCCAAACTTGGATTCTAGCCGTTGGTGAGGCATTCCACTTCATTTCAACTGTTCCCTAGCCTCTCCTAAGGTTCTTTGAGCTCTCCCAACTAGTTCTAGTGCATCTTTGGTGATTCTTGTGAAGATCTAGTGGGAAATTGAGTGAATTTTATTGAGAGAAGGCTAGGAGGATCTTGTGTACTTGAGGAGGACGCGGATTGGCTGCTTGGGGCTTATTTCTCTTGGAGGGAAACCTCCTAGACGGTTAGGCTTCTCCCGCGAGCTTCCTTTTGTTGTGGATTGTCCTAGGAAAGTTTGTGAAGGTTAACCTCGCCTCCGCAAGGAAAAGAGGTAAATTCTAGTGGATACCAAGTTTGATCTGTGTGGTCACTTGGTGAGGCAAGGGGTTGAAAGAGACCCAGCTCTTTGGAGCTCCTCAACGGAGACGTACGATCTTTGTGGTCCGAACTTTAGGAGAAAATCTTTGTGCCTCCGTTGTGTTTTCTTGTTATTACCTCATTTTATATCTTACCTTGCTAGCATTTATCTCTTATACTATTACTTGCATCACACTTGGTCTGTATCAAAATTATACATTATTGAAGTGTCTTGGTAGAGTCAGAACTCCAGGGTCGGAACCTCCGGCATTCTTGGCCGGAACCTCCGACCAGCACTCTCGGCCAGACCGAGAGAGCCAGTCGGAACCTCCTACCATTTTGGTCGGAGGTTCCTACCAGAATTTTACAGCTGCATTTTGAAGAATTTTTCAGGAACGCCTATTCACCCCCCTCTAGGCGATATCAACGGGCTTTTAGAGGAGGCCCTCACCGCCGTCATCGCACAGCTGGCCCAGTGCGAACGCGGTCATCTGCTTTACCTTATCCCCTCCTCCTCTAGGGTCCTCTTCCTCCCCACCTCCTCCAGGGTCTTTTTTTTCTCCTTGTGAAGTTTGATGATGGGGTGGTGGGAAGATTGTGCTTGTCATTGGCAGTGGTAGCTTGTCGGCATGCTGGTGGCGAGGAGGAAGAGGAGAGGGAGTAGAGGGCCATCGTCGTACGGTGAGACGTTGTCGGTGCCGATACCAAGTCAATTGAAGAAGAGATGGATGAGGCGTGTTAATGACAGTACTCTTTAATAGATCCAGTCGCCGGAGAGAAAAAAAAGGATCCGCCTCCGAAATAGAGAAGGAAGACGGATCCGACCACCAGAGTAGAGAAAGAAAGTAGACGGTAGACTTGTTGCAAACCATTATTTTATCTTGTTGCACCTTGGTGTATTAGAGTGTTTCACCCTCTTTAATCGGGATGTTACAAATGATCTGTACTTCGAGGTTGCATATAGTAAGGTTTTGGTGTTGCATTCAATTTTTTTAATGCTTATATGCTTGAAATATTTTTTTACGAGGCGATAGAAATATTTTTAAGCAAGTGATAAAACATCAGAAATATTTCTTGTTAAAATATTTTACACCATATGATAAAAATATTTTTCTATATACAGTAAAACACCGTTCGATAATTTTATAGGGATCGAAGATCCGGTCCTTAGTCACGTCCACACTATAGCCTGCTTACCTACTACTCACAGAAGACAATTAAAAACTTATACACCGCGTTTAAAAACAAAAGCAAATATCACAACGACCAACTGCTGATGCTCACAAACGGGTGCCGGCAGAAACACTGTGGCCTAGCCCCAGCCGTTGCCTGGAATTGAATCACGGAAAAAACGGAAACGTGTGCTTGCGCATGCACGTATCCATGCAACGTCTCTCCACTAGCCGTTGCCGTACTTCCATGTAGCACGCATCCATGCAACGTCTCTCCAGCCCTAGCCGTTGCCAGGAATAGAATCACGGAAAAAAGGGAAACGTGTGCTTGCGCACGCATGCATCCATACAACATCTCTCCACTAGCCGTTGCCGTACTTCCATGTAGCACGCATCCATACAACGTCTCTCTAGCCCCAGCCATTGCCTGGAATAGAATCATGGAAAAAACGGAAACGTGTGCTTCCGCGCGCACGCATGCAATGTCTTTCCAGCCCCAGCCGTTCCCTGGAATAGAATCACGGAAAAAACGGAAACGTGTGCTTGTGCGCGCGCGCATGCAACGTCTTTCCACTAGCCGTTGCCGTGCTTCCATGTACACACCCACTGGCCGTCTCCTCTAAATGCATACATAGAGCCATGCTGCTTCATAACAGTATCTTTCCAAGATCCACGAGATCGCCCAGAAAATCTCCATCTCCTCCGTGAGATCTCCGCTAGATCATGTCCTCCGTTGAAGACATGGAAGCCAACGCCAACGTCGCCTCTAGGCGTTGCGCCGCGTGCAAGTTTCTACGCAGGAGGTGCTCCCACGACTGCATCCTCGCACCCTACTTCCCCGCCTTTGGATGAGATCGAATTGTTGGCACTGGACTAGTAGCCGCCTTTGGATGAGATCGAAGGACACAAAGAGAACCTATACTACATTCCCGAACAAAAAGAAAAGAACAATATACTCCGTGCTACTTACTAGTAAATAGCCACCAGGAATCCACGATGCGACACTCTACCCATCCATCGCCAACCAAGCGGCGGAGCATCCTCTCACCCTCTCGAACTACACTCCGGTGCGTGCCAAAACACACGCCGATCCTCCACGCGGCTGCAAACATGTAACTTTCCCGATGCGCCCGTCGCTGTCCACCTGCTCGATCTTTCGGCACACGCCGGAAAGGCGAGCGGCCCGGCGACGGGGCCCCCCGGCACGGCCACCGCTACCACCACCGAACTGCGAAACACGCCAAAACCCTACGTAGCGCACTAGCGCCCACCGCCACCGGTGGCCAATCTGCCGACGCCCACCCGACGCAGCCGCAGCCAATCCAGCGATCCCCGTAAAAAGGCTAACGCGGCGGCGTACTTATCGAAAGACAATGGGACCCCCAAAGCGCATCGAGCCGAAGAGCAGAACGGTGCGGATGGCCGCAATAACTATTGAGACGGCACTGCGTTTTGCACGGGTGGCACGCACGCACGCGCTGCATTCGCACCGCACGCTCGCCGCCGCCGGAGTGAAGCGCGTGCGAAATGCCGCAGGCCCCCTCGTCGCAGCCCACCGCGGCACTGGCTCGGATGCCCACCGCGTCCGTGCGCGTCCTCGTTGGGTTCGGGGCGGTGCTGCTCGTCTCGCTCGTCATCCTCCACCGCCGCCCCGCGAGGACGGTGGTCGGGGGCGGCCCCGCGCCCGACCCCGCCGCGCGGTTCCTGTCTCTGTCCGAGGGCGCGAACGCGACCATCGCCGCGGACCTGCGGGCGCTCACCGCGGGGCCGCATCTCCACTGGCCGTTGCCGGACTTCCATGTACGTCTCTCCACTAGCTGTTACCGTACTTCCATATAGGACGTATCTATGCAACATCTCTCCACTAGCCGCTGCCGTATTTCCATGTACGTCTCTCCACTAGCCGTTGCTGTACAGCACGTATCCACGCAACATCTCTCCATTAGCCGTTATCTTACTTCCATATACGCACCCACCAGCATCTCCTCTAAATACATACATATAGCCATGTTATTTTATAACAGTATCTTTCTAAGATCCACAAGATCATCCACAAAATCTCCATCTCCTCTCGGTGAGATCTCCGCTAGATCATGTCCCCCGTCGAAGACATGGAAGCCAACGCCAACGCCGCCTCCAAGCGTTGCGCCGCGTGCAAGTTTATACGCAGAAGGTGCTCCCGCGAATGCGTCCTCGCGCCCTACTTCCCCGCCTCCGATCCGCATAGATATGCCTGTGTGCAGCGTGTCTTCGGCGCCGGCAACACCGCCAGATTGCTCCAGGTGAACCACAAGTACACATACTCACTCCCACTCACATACATACGGTGATATAATTAAATACGAACATATATAATGATACTAGCTAGTAGTATGTGCTTTCAGTGACACGTGTGCATACTCTTTATGTAATTGAATAAAAGAGAAAAATATGTGATGTCGCAGTTAGCTCATTGTTTTTAAGATATTGAAGATGATTTATATCTCTGCTCTCTACTGGATACAAACAGATATTTTTTAATAATAAGTAAATTGGTCCTGCTTTAATAGAATCTACAACTGCTTATTAAATATATAGACAGATATAGCTCACCATGTCTTATTCAAATACGCGTCGTGTTTTGGTGGCACGTGAGGATGGCATGTGAGACTAGTGAAAACAGTAGCTAGGTGTAATTGCGCTGCGAACCGAAAGAGAGTTGTAGTAGTAGTTTTTGTTTTTTTGAGTTTGTGTGAACTGTGAAGAGAGTTGTAGAATTCTTGGCAACTTCTGATGGTGATGCGTGTGTCAATTAATTCTATCTTGGCAGCAACTCCCGGTGCAGGAGCGCGGGCGGGCGGCGGACTCGATGGCGGCGGAGGCGTACCGGCGGGTGCAGGACCCGGTGTACGGCTGCGCCGGCGTCATCAACCGCCTCCAGGACGAGATTCGCGCCGCGCAGTGCGAGCTCGCCTGGACACGCGCGCAGATCGCCATGCACCGCGCCGCTGCCCACGCGCGATCGTCGACAAGGACGCAACGGCAGCGAGACGACGGCGGTGGCGTCGCCGGCGCACCGATGCAGCAGAAGGCGACCACGGATAATGCCGCGTGGCAGCTGGACGACTTCGCCTCTGATCTCTTGTTTCCGTGATGGCTTTACCCACGTCGACTGATCATACAGTAATCTGTAACAGCTTCAGGTTTCCCAATAAAAATGGAGTTCTCTCTCAGATTCAGAGTGGGCTTCAAATTTGGCGCCGTGGAGGAGAACGAGGCACGCGCATCTCGTCCGTTAGATTTGAAATCAAGGGCTCTAATTAACCTACAGTAAAAAACCAACGGTACGGCAAGCGCCGGCCAGATCTCGGCTCGGTCCGGTCCGACTCCAACAGATCCCATCTTAAAAAAAGAACGGCACTTTTTTTCCTTTTTATTTGGATGAGCCATGAGACAAGCTGCAACATTACCATGCATATGATTTCCATACATATACCGGTTTATCTTACAAAAAAAACACCTTTTCTTCTATACATATGTCACATCAACACACGAGCCAGCCAGATTATTGTTGGTGTTACAAGCCAAGCCAAAGAACAATCTATCTCTAGTCTTTTGCATGAAAGCTCTCGAGATACCTCTCGACGACGTCGAGACCGCAGAGCTCCTTGACGGCTGGCATCGTAGCCGGCACGTCCATCTGGAACGTCAGCGCCGAGCTGCCGGTCGGCCCGGTGCCGACGGCGCCGGTGAACTCCTTCCGGGCCGCCCTGATCGCCTCCCTCATCGCGCAGTGCACTGACGACGCCAGCAGAAGTGGCGGCTCACCGGACGCTGTCAGGATGTATGGCGACAGTTTCAGATTGCAGTGCTCATGCATTCGAGAAAAGAGATCAAAGGAAGAAGACATTAGTAAAATATTTCACCTTTGGAGGAGAGGACACGCTTGTGATCGCGGGCGCTGTTGATGAGCTCGACGTTCAACTGCTTGGGGATGGTGTCCACGGTGGGGATCTTGTACGTCCACGTGCCGTCGTGGATGACCAGCCCGTCGGAGTTGGTCGCGTACTCCTCATTCGTGAAGAAGCCGACCCCTTGCACGAACGCGCCTTCCACCTGAACTCCAAAATCAACAAAAGCCAACAAATTCAGATTGCATATTTACACATCTCGTTCTTGCAATTAATGATCTGCAACATCATGCAGATCCAATTTTTTAAGGTAATTAGCAGATTGGGTGATTGACTGACCTGGCCCAGGTCCACAGCAGGATTCAGGCTCTGACCACAGTCATACACGAGGTCGCTCCTCAGGATGGTGGTTGCCCCTGTCAGCACATCGACTTCCACCTGGGGTGTTCATATGCAGATTTCGGATCAAAATGCAATAACTTTGAGCAGGATATCGATCAAGCTCAGCAATTTGGCTCGGCAAGTGCATTTTCAGAGCTGCTGTTGTAATTTGGATCAGGGTGTGTAGTGTGTACCTCACTGATGGCAGCTCCATAGTTCAAGTAGCTAGTGAATGTCGGGTCAGGGGTCCAGTACGCGTGCTCCGTCAGTTGCACACTCGCCATGCTTGCCTGAAAGTGTGGATGAGCAAATTAAATTAATTGTCATCACAAATTACAGATTTACAATGCTGTCAGAGATAACGATCTTTCAGAAAACAAGATCTGCCTAGTGATGCTTGCAGTTTTACTGAAAAAATTAGATTTTGCCTCACCTGGGCAATCAAGAATTTCCATGGTAGGGTGCTAGCCTTCTCCTTGATGGGCTTCAGCCTCTCGACGAGCGCGGCACACGGCTTCCGAACAGCTTCGCAGCTAGTCTCGGAGGTGGTGCTCCCACCGGTGAAGCCTCCCTAGATCATGCTCAGGGTGTCAGCCTGGATGACGCGGACCTTGTCGAGGAGGCTCTCACCGCCGTCATCGCACAGCTGGCCCAGTGCGAACGCGGTCATCTGCTTCACCTTCGCCCACAGGCCCTGCCCGATCTCGACGCCGCCTACCTCGACGGCGATGGAGCCATCGTTCATGATGGACACCTTCCCCGGAGTCGGCCGGAGCCTCACGTCGTAGGTGATCGGGACACAAGAAACGCCCCGCTTCTTCCACCTGTTGCTGCCGTTGAAGTGCTTGACCATGGCGGCCCTCAAGTAAAATAGTATCTCAAATACAAAAATGTGACATGTATGTATATTGGCATATCACTAGCATATCATAAATTCGCTAGAATATATTTTATAAGTATATGTTGTCATTGGTGCCGGTATTAAGTGGGCCTGTCTAGAAAAAAAAACCGGCATATGCTCTATTGCTCTCCTAAAGCTGGTTGGTGTGAAGCAAACGTCAGCAGCAAAGTTGGAATCGGTTGGGAGGAAATGATTTGGTTCAGTGTCCGACATCGAACCATCTGCTTACATCGCCGCTTGTCTCGTTTTCCTTTCCTACTCATTCTATCCCTAGCGTTTCTATGATTCAAAATCTGTATATAACATAAACATTTATTTAGTAATCACCTCATTAAAATTTCTTTCCATCTTACTAGCATATCACAACCACCATCATTTAACGAGGGGACTATAGTCTTTTTTTATTAAATCTTAATATCTGCTAAACAATATATAAATACTTATATTTGGGAACGATTGGAGTATATGATTTCTAGTGTGTGAAACCAATACTGAAACTAATACCCTCTTTGATTTTGAAGGAGAAAAAAAAGAACTTTGGAGAATTCCATTCGTACAGAATTTGCTCCTTCGAAATGGAGGATTGTAGATTTTGATCTACTTAACTAAGTATTTAACCTAATAAAGATGATCGCCCTAATACGAAATTAGGTACTAACCGGTATATTATGAGACCATGGCGATGCTTGTGATCTCCTCTGTAAAGTCTAGAGTGGATGTAGAGGACAGAGTCTCTCAAACTGCTCCGGTGCTTAACGTAGGTGTAGTAGTCGTAGTAGAGGTACGGATGTCATGAGCAAGGTCACCGGCTTGATCCCGAAGGGGTTGCCAGTGATCAACCATGAGGTGGCGTTGTCTTTCCGGACGCCACCTGCATTGTCCAATGTGGGCGCCCCCGCCAAGGCGGAAGCCCACCATGTGCACAACGTACCCAATCCCTGGATCAATAATCGGGTACACACATAGTCATCGGTGATACAAACATCAGAGTACATTAAATACATATCAAAGTACATACAATATATATATACAAAGGATTTCCATCCAGGACAGGCCCCAGATGGACAAAAGCACAACAGGGTAAACTAACGAGATACAACACTGACAGAGCGGAAGCAAAGGAAACTACTCGGCAAAAGAACACAACTACACCACAGGCTTGGCTGGGAACTAGGCTCGAAACCTCAGAAGTTCTCGTAGTCGGCTTGGTCCTGAAAGAACTCGGCAGCAGTCGGATCTTCGTCTTCTTCTTCCAAACCTACTATAGATATAAACAAGGGTGAGTACTTTCATACTCAGCAAGCCGGGAAAAGGTGCCATGTCGGTCAAACAAGGGGGCTAAGAGTTTTATCTGTGAAAAACTGCCTTTAGAAACATTTTGCTTGTCAAAAGACTAGTGTGTCAAACTTTTAGTTGTCGGAAAGAGGCTCACGCCTCGATCCATTCCGCAAGTTACTTTTCAACAACTCGCCAATTATATAGTTATTGAATCATATACTTCCATTTTCATCTTCTGGTAACCAACCAAGCGATTTCTCAACTCAGTCATCATTCGAGTGGCTACGACCACTCCTCAGTTCTGATATCCCGAATGGCTCCAACCATTCGTTGACCCTGAGACTCGGCTACAACCAAATCTCAGCTATCTCTTTTAGCAGTTTCCGGCTACAACCGGTTATTCTCGCTAAGCTGGCTACAACCAGTTAGCTCAAACTTTGCTGCCCTGGCTACAACCCGGGAGCGTGCTCTTTCTCGTCTTCTGGCTACAACCCGAAGACTTATCTCCTGTTAACTTTTCACTCACTTACTTATGGTGCTACAACACCCCGGGTCACACAGGCCCGTTTCTGGCCACACAGGCTTTCTGTTTGCTTACTCGGCAAACTCTGGTCATGATTCCCTTACCATCAAACCATTTCACAAGCCACTGGTAAACAAATCTACGCTATGGGAATCACCTTACATCGCCCATAACTGGGAGCACGGCTGTTCGAACAGTTCAGCTAAACTCTGCAGAGGGTGCACGCTTTACCCGAACGACACAAAGCTTACACTGAGTACTGGCTTATACCGGAAGTTTGTGACAAGGCCATTTCCAAAGCCAGTCTAGGGTTATCCAATGCCAGCAGAAGGATCCACACAGGATCAATGCTTCAGGTCAGCTACAACCACCGTCAGCACTAGGGCCCACGAGCCACAACTCAGATGAGTCCACTCCAGTCGGCACCAAACTTCCCTAAACCTACAATTTAGTCGGCCAGGGGTAGCCCATACTACCACGTTTGGTCGCACTGTAAAATGCTCGATGCAATTCCCAAAGGAAACGGTCCTTCTCGATAATACATAGCCAGGCCACACAGGCACTGTCTCTGCACACCAAGGTTTTCACAAACTTTCATTTTCTTCTCAAAACACGCCGATACGCGGGGTACCGGGTTTTCCAAATATTTGAGTGAAACCATTGTTTCCCAAACGACAATACAATCGTTGCAGAGCTAAGCTATTCTACTAGGCAATCATACCCAAAGGATATAATGCCAACGTACCATTTGTGGGGCTGTCAAAGGAGAAATACATCAATATCCTACCAAATAAGTGCGACTACTGGGGAGGTCCGTCGGTTGCGCTTGCAAACCGAGGCCAACCAATTTAAATTGCGTGAACTAAGCATGCATATTTTGCAAACAACATAATTTTGCACATATAGGAGACAATATGATCAAAAAAGGCTTGCCTTGCTCAAGCGGAAGATCTTCTTCGACGAAGGCGGCTTCGGGATCGTCCACTGGTTCGGGATCTAAACAGACAGAAAAGATAAACACTGATGAGCCGGAGAGAGGTAGAACATTTAGGAAAAGAGCATTGAGGTAGTCGGCTGCAGAAGGATAGCAGTCGGCTGAGGAGAGATGATAGTCGGATGAAGGTTTATCGTAGATAGCCGAGTTAGACTTGCGGACGGGATAACAAGTCTCACCGGTTAGGAACTCCGGGTGGTAGAGTAGCTCGGCGGTGAGCGGCAGTGAGGGAGCTCGAGAGCAGAGACGACTCCGGGGTTGGGAAAGAGGAAAACGATGGCTTAGCGGTGAAGCTGGTGAGGGCGGGTTGCAAAATAGATGAACGAAAGAGGCATGGATGCCATTTTATAGCTGGGAAGCGGAGCTGAGACTCTGCGGTGCTGGGCAATGGAGGAAAAAGAGGAGTCACGATAAGCTGACAAGGTCACAGCGAGCTGGCTGGGCGATGCGACGTCTAGACAGAGTTTGACTTGGGGATTGGGTGTAGCCGGTGGAGTTGGTACATACTGTAGCAGCGATGAGACACTCTGGTCGTGGCAGAGGCGGGTTGGTGGTACTTGCTGACAAAAACTCTGACTGTCCACTGGTCCAAGCGGGTCCTTGAGGTGCAACGGCTATTATCTGCTGGTCCGATCGGGGCTGCAGGCAGGTGGAGGTTGGACTAGGTCACCACTTTGGTAGTCGGCATCCAACGGGAGGAACGATGGGACAGCACGTCGGTTGACAGGGTAGGGCGTTGCGAGCTGGACCGGGTGGGGCAAGTCGGACGGCAAAACGGATCGGGTTAGCAAGGCAGTCGGGATGTCAAAGGTTTACTCAGCAGCAAAGGTGGCCGAGTGGACAAAGGCATAAGGCAAGATTCAGGAACTGAGTAGGGATCTACTCGGCATAACGGGGAAAAGCAGCCGGCTGGCCAGGGAAAGGAACACTGAGGCACAGCTGACGGGATAGGAGAGGAATTCGATTTCCGAAGGCGAATTCCAGCAAGGAGATGAAAAGCGGGTCGTTACATCCAAGGACCGCCACACATCCTTTCTCCAGCGTCCAAAGTGACTGAGATTAGAATTTAGGGTTTTTGGGAGAAGATTGTGAGAGAGACGTCCCTCCTCACGGTCGTACTCCCCTGTTAATATGGCGCTGAGGGAGGTGCGGGGCAATCCAAATATTGGAAGGTTTTGGGCGCTGCCGATCAATGCGTATTCATGAAAGTTGATCGCGACTTAATCGCTGGGATCACGCGCGGCAATAGGAGAAAACACCGTGCGTGATCACCTCCCGGTTTCCATGCCGAGAGGTCTAAATTCCCCAACAAGGATATGTAAAGGAAAAATGGAGAATTTAGGATTCATTTGAATTGGCTAATGTATATGCCTTCGGATTTAAGAATTTGCTACCTTGATTTCTAGAGGGACACTATTCCCTCCCTATGTTTTCACATGAAAAAAGAATCCACTCTAGCCTCTTGGTAAGAATCTTGCGCACTATTCCCTCCCTACGTTTTCTAATCATTCGTTTCACATATGAAATCCTAATATATCCATGTGTTTTTTCTGTTCCTACATTTTTCTATCCTACATTCTAAAGGAGCTCTTAAATTGGTCCTTTCAAATAAAGAAATGGATACTATTGAATCCTATGTAGTTCCTATGGAATGTATTATTTCATGCAAGTTTTAGAGAAAATTTTACATGAGATCCAAATTCATCAAAAGTTTCCTTGAGTCTCTATCTCTTCTTAAATTTCTGTGTTTTTGGCAGTACGATCAAACAGTAATTCATGTGTTTTTCATATGTTTTGTAATTCTTTATTTTATCCTTGCATTTATGTCAAAATCTAGTGTTTTTTTACTCCTCTGTTTTTTTAAATGCGTGTTTTAAAGAAATCCAATACTATAGCTCTATTTAGTATAGTATCGAAAAAGAGCACACTATGATATCGCCAAATGTAGCTAAAAACACCCTTATCTTTGAGCTCATGGTCCTAAATCCTAATAATATCCTAATAATTGACCAGCCAAAAAATGGAAGACTTTGTAGCCTGCATCTCCATGAGTATTGACATGAATCATGTTGGATACGGATATAAAGACTAAAGAGCACTCACCCAAATTCCACTAACCATGTGGCAAATTGTTGGGACTAGACTAGTAGCCGCCTTTGGATGAGATCAAAGGACACAAAGAGAACCTATACTACATTCCCGAACAAAAAGAAAAGAACAATATACTCCGTGCTACTACTAGTAAATAGCCACCAGGAATCCACGATGCGACACTCTACCCATCCATCGCCAACCAAGCGGCGGAGCATCCTCTCACCCTCTCGTACTACACTCCGGTGCGTGCCAAAACACACGCCGATCCTCCACGCGGCTGCAAACATGTAACTTTCCCGATGCGCCCGTCGCTGTCCACCTGCTCGATCTTTCGGCACACGCCGGAAAGGCAAGCGGCCCGGCAACGGGGCCCCCCGGCACGGCCACCGCTACCACCACCGAACTGCGAAACACGCCAAAACCCCACGTAGCGCACTAGCGCCCACCGCCACCGGTAGCCAATCTGCCGACGCCGACCCGACGCAGCCACAGCCAATCCAGCGATCCCCGTAAAAAGGCGTTATATCAAGCGGCGGCGTACTTATCGAAAGACAATGGGACCCCCAAAGCGCATCGAGCCGAAGAGCAGCACGGCGCGGATGGCCGCAATAACTATTGAGACGGCATTGCGCTGTGCACGGGTGGCACGCACGAACGCGCGGCATTCGCACCGCACGCTCGCCGCCGCCTGAGTGAAGCGCGTGCGAAATGCCGCAGGCCCCCTCGTCGCAGCCCACCGCGGCACTGGCTCGGATGCCCACCGCGTCCGTGCGCGTCCTCGTTGGGTTCGGGGCGGTGCTGCTCGTCTCGCTCGTCGTCCTCCACCGCCGCCCAGCGAGGACGGTGGTCGGGGGCGGCCCCGCGCCCGACCCCGCCGCGCGGTTCCTGTCTCTGTCCAAGGGCGCGAACGCGACCATCGCCGCGGACCTGCGGGCGCTCACCGCGGGGCCGCATCTCGCCGGGACGACAGCGGCGGCTGGCGCCGCCGCGCGGGTTCTCTCGCGGCTCCGTGCCGCGGGGCTCCGAACCCTAACGCGGGAGTACAATCCGCTGCTGTCGTACCCCGGCCGCGCCTCGCTCGCTCTGCTCCGCGCCGACCGGACCCTCCTGGCGCAGCTGTCGCTCGGCGAGCCGGCGGACGTGGGGCGCCGCCTCGTGCGGCCGTACCACGCGTACGCTCCGTCCGGTGGGGCCGTCGCGGAGGCGGTGTTCGTCAACCTCGGCCGCGAGGAGGACTACCTCACGCTCGAGCGGCTCGGGGTGAGCGTCCGCGGTCGCATCGCGGTGGCGATCCGAGGAGGAGGCTATCGCGGCGGGGTGGTGCAGCGCGCGGCGGAAAGGGGCGCCGCTGCCGTGCTCATTGCCGGCCACGCGGACGGCGGGGTTGAGAGGGGCACGGTAATCCTCGGAGGCCCCGGCGACCCGCTCACGCCGGGGTGGGCCGCCACGGGCCGGGCGGAGCGCCTGGGTTTCGACCACAAGGCAGTTAAGCGGCGGTTTCCGGCCATCCCATCTATGCCGGTCTCGGGCAAGACGGCTTCGGCGATCATACGGACCCTGGGTGGCCCGGCTTTGCCAGCGGAGTGGCAGACCGGTGTTGGACTCCCGGTGGATATCGGCAGCGTTGGACCTGGCCCCACGTTGGTCAACTTGACGTATCAGGTATAAATACAATTATACAACTCGCCTGGATTGTCTATCTATGATTACTCGCTCAGACAAGGACGATGGGTACGTTTGCAGGCAATAGGAATTGGCCATGGACCGCTCCTTTGACCTATCTGGATTGGGTTTTCCATTGATAAGTTGTTACCATTTTGTTTTCAACTTAAGAGATACGTGTGTTGAAATGGGGGTAAACTGCCATGTTGAGAATCTGGATAAGCTACCCAAATTTTTTCAGCTGCAAAAGATAGGCACTACATTTGCAGTTTGGTTAGGGAGCACAGTAACCATTTTTTTTTTTGTCCGCTTGGACTATTTTGGTTTTAAGTGGACAGTGGTCCTGGCACCTGTTGATTTATTAGCCTTTTTGTACTAGTTCTAGGGTGTACAAGTAGCATTATGCTTGACGTTGAGTGTATTGAGCAGCCTTTGCTCCATCATAGTGCAGATTGGTTAACTTAGGGAGATTATTACTGTTATAGATTTATACAGAACGAAAAGATTATTGTGGGCATTTGTGCTGTAAGTTGAGCACCAAATTGTTGAGCATTTGTGATGCAAGTTTTGCAAGTGGTATGCTTTTATGGCTCCATTTGTTCTGTTGCTGTAGGCCTATTTGTCATTATTCTGCGTTGTTTCTATATGCTGGATCTGTTGTCATGTCTCTCCACTGGTGGACCTGTATATTGGACAAATTAAACACTGCATCATATCTGTGCATGCTTATCCCTCTAGGCACATCAGTTTTCAGAATGCATCTTTTCTTTTGCATAAGCATATATTTGTATGGCTGGGAGATGAGACTATGTTTTGGAGTTTAGTAGAGTCAAGACTATAATGGTTTTCTCTTAACTTATTTAAGGGGGACAGGAAGATGGCCATGATACAGGATATTTTTGCTATCATAAAAGGGTACGAAGAACCTGACCGTTATGTTATCCTTGGTAACCACCGAGATGCATGGACCTATGGAGCAGTTGACCCTAACAGTGGTACATCTGCACTTCTTGATATTGCTCGGCGTCTTGGAATAATGCTGCAGTCAGGCTGGACACCATGGAGGACCATCATTCTTTGTAGTTGGGATGCAGAAGAGTTTGGAATGGTGAGTTCATGTTAAAGAAAGATGAGAATATGTTGCTGAACACATTTGAAAAAGGAAACAATGCACATGCCCCCCGCACCTTTTAAAGTAACATATATAGCATTAACATTTTATGAAAGGAACCCCACAAAGAATTCATATATTGTTGGTCGAAACATTAAGACATGTTGACCATGCATATCAAATCAAAGGTCTTAAAATTGGTTAACACTAAGTTGGGATTGCATTGAAATAAAGAATATCAAATTTATTTGCTTTATGCAAAATACTCATGTTAGTTTGTAGCAGCCCAATTCTGGCATGGTTTTTTCTGTTACAATTCAAATATCAGAACCAAGGTCAATTTTAAGTTTTTGTATGTTTCTCCATGGGATCATTTGTAGTTTATTTCTGAGTTGTAGTGAATAGCAAAGTCATTTACATGGAATCACTTTTTCTCCTTTTGGACCAGATTTAATTTGTATGTGCCATCTAATTGCTAGGCATGTTATCAAAGTTGTCAGGCATGTTCGTAGTTATCCTTTTGACTGACCTTTCCTGGTTGATTTGATTCATCTGTCACAACTCTCAAGAACTCATTTATTTGTCGTCGCATTTATTTTTTTCTCCATTTTGAAGGTTCTTTTTTCCAGATCGGATCAACTGAATGGGTTGAAGAGAACCTTGAAGATCTGCATTCAAAAGCTGTAGCTTACTTAAACGTTGATTGTGTGGTGCAAGGCGTCGGGCTTTTTGCTGGTTCTACCCCCCAGTTGGACAACCTCTTGGTCAATGTTACAAGACAGGTAGAGAGTTATGTTTTTCCATTTCATTTTTCTATGAGTTTTGGTTTTCATTTAGAAACTCCAGTTGACTCTCAGCTAGCTATACCAAATTCTGGAACTGTGCTGAGATGAAGTTATGTTGATTCCACTCAAAACTTTGTGCTTCTAGGTAAAAGATCCAGATGTTGAAGGAAAAACAGTCCATGATACATGGAAGAAAATGAATGGAGGCATCAATGTAAGAACTCGACAGTTTAAATATGCTTCTGTATATACATATTGAGATGTACTCAATCCAACATTACTTTTACAGTACAGCCATCTAGAGGTCACACTTTGTACATTGCAGGTTTAGTAACTTTGAATTATCTATGTCGACAACTCATCTTCTGCATAGTGAATTGGTTGACTTCTGTTTTGAGATGTTAGCAGGTAAGGTATGTAGTGCTATCTGCAATTGCTCCAAATACAGGGGGCACGTCCATGTGGATCTTAGTTCCTAGAGGACATCCCCCACTCAAAATATAGTTACAAGATATGCTAAGTTGGCATAGTCAAATATTTGTTGTAGTCAGCAGTCTACATGACAACTATACAAAAAGAAAAGAGTGAAAACTAGTGTGTCGGCCTGGCTTTACTGTGGTTGGCTGTACTGTAGCCAACTGTAGCCAACCTCAAATCGGTTTCGACAGCTTTCTGCTGATGTACTTTGTACTATGTAACTGAAACTCTTCCACTCTTAATGAAATTTGGTCGGCCTTCTCTTCGGCCGACCTGGCAAAAAAGAGTGAAAACTACTGCTTGTTAGCACTGATCTTATCCTTCTGATCTGAACAGTTCGTTCTTTCTTTTTTTACAGATCCTTGTAAAATAGGTTACTGAAAATGAAACCCATGAAATTGCTATTAGATCAAGATATATCAATATTGGTTTAGTAGAAAGAGAAAACCAAAAGTAACAACAGTAAAAGATAACAATAACTTCATATTTCATAATTTCATCTTATCTGTGCATCTAGCCACCACCACCTTCAGGGGCTGACCCAGCCCCAGGCCATGGCCCAGTTGGCCTGGGGCCTGAAAGTGAGAGCCCATTGATAGATATTAAATTTCACCATTGTATTTAGGAACTAGCCGAATATAGGCTGGTCCAGCCCAGGACTTGGCCCCGTCCTGGGTTCAGCCCCTGACCTCCTTAAAGCTAGTTGGAGGATGCTCCTCCAAGATTACCCTCTAATTACTTAGAACTATCACATATTAGGAATTAACTAATTACTTGGTCTCTGGCTGATTGATTTTTTCAGCTGGTTGATCAAAACTGTTTCGCTGAAAAAAAGCTTTCAGAATTGTTGAAAAGCCTTTTGAGTGCAATATGTATGACAGTTTATCCATCAGCAATGATTGGTTGGCCTGAACAGCTAATTTTGTAAAATCTGGAATGACTCCTCTTTTTTTGTGTCAAGCCCACCTGCTATAGCCCATAATTACTCCAAGCACTCCAAATGATGGCTTCCATAAATAACATGGAAAGCCCTAAACCCTACAAAATGTCATTTGCTTTCCACTGCAAACATATTTACCATTTAAGGGTGATATCTTTATGTAGAAAAAAATTACCCTTCTGCTGAAATTGACACGGCTGTAACAGTTGAAGGTGCATATGAAAGGCAGCCATATTGGTTGTAGAGAATAGTCACCACTCAGTTGGTTGTCTCCATCAAGTGGTGCGTGCAAGGTCTGGACCTACGTGCAATTTTAGTGCTAGTCAAAATTCATACTTTCTATATACAATCTTGGATTAAGATAATAACCAAATTGTGTCAATGGATATTCAAATTCCAATAAATTAGACTACATATTACCTGTACCTGGTTATACAATTCTTGTGTTGCATACTATTACATATTAAAAATATGCAGTCCAGGTTGATCACTTGACTAACTTTGGCCAAGGAGCACCAGGGTATTGGTTCAACTTGTATAACAAGAGCTTTAGTTTTGTGACCAAGTAGATGCCATCACCTAGTTGCTCACTCAACAACCGGCTTAGGTCCCACTGTCCCTTTGAACCTTTTGTTGCCAACCATGCAATTAGATGCCTTTGCCCATTGCTTCTCAAGTCCTCAATCACAGACTAAGCACTATTATCCCTTTAACACCACTTGGTCCTTGCTATGTTAGCCACAGGCCTACACGTCCGAAATAATTATCCTAACTGGGAGGGGGGGAAACCTCACCTATATCAGGCACATGTATGTCCCACTTTCCCCATGCCTATTTACCAGCGAGGTGCACAAACAATACTATGTAGATTTACGAGGTACCTATGATATGTAGGATTAAAATGGTGCGCATGTGTGAAGTGTAAAACTGTAAGTTAGGCAACTGATTTCCACAGCCAGTTCACATGTCCATGCCACTCCATCTGTATCGTTCCTTGTCTTCAATGAACAAACTACTTATTGTGGTCCTCCTTACTGCAGTGCCTTCCATCACGTCACTCATGTGCCACAAAGGGTCATTCCATCAACTTCACTCTGATAGTTGTCTAAACTTTTAAATTTAATGCTATTGAATTAATTATAAGTGAAAAAACTTCTGGTTGTGATCTTTTGAGCGTCTAAATCATACATTAGTATGCTCTGGTTATTCACGGATGATGAATTTGCAGATAGAAAGACTTGCCAGAACTGATTCTGACTTCGCTCCATTTCTACATCATGCTGGAATCCCCCGTGTGGATTTACTATGGAAAAGGTATTTTAAACATGCAATCAAATACTTGCTGTTAATTATTATTTAAATTATCTTAGAACTTTCCTTTCCTTACTTATACACTCTCATGTAATATACTGATAGAAAAATTTGGCTCTTTTCGCTCAAAAAATAAACTGGCTCTTAAGAGAGCAGTATATTTTTTTTAAGCAGAAAACATTAATGTAGCCCCATTTTTTAGGATCGTTGCTGCTTGCTTGTTTTTGAAGTATTTTGTTTCGAGCTATGCAGTTCAATTTGGCAGGCATGTACTATTGTTTGTCTCTCAATGTCTTCCTGGTTCCAAGATAAAGTTAGCAGAGATAATGTGTCCTATTTGATTCTTTTAATATACGATGCAAGACACCATCTAACCAGTCTAATATGCAGAATTTCCTGGATATCATACGGCCCTTGACTCATATCATTGGATGGAAAAACATGGTGATCCATTGTTTCTCCGTCACGTGGCTAGTAAGTAGCAGTATGATCTTTTCAAATGACTCTGAAAGGGGGGGAAGTGCAATGCCTTACAAACTACAATTTTGTTGGTTCAAATTATGGTAACTTGAATGCACTGGTGCAAAGACCAGTCAAGAGTAATAATGCTATGGACTATCCCATATAGAACTACACATAAAGTCATAGCAGAGTTTGGTAGTTTGGTGTTTTGAAATATGTTGCAAGCATTTCTTATAATGCTCATCAGGCTCATTTACTTTGACTCAACAGTCACTGAGATTTGGGGACTGCTGGCCCTTCGATTGGCAGATGATGGGGTGGTGAGAAGATTGTGCTTGCCATTGGCAGTGGCAGCTTGTTGGCATGCTGATGGCGAGGAGGAAGAGGAGAGGGATCCGAGGGCCATCACCGTACGGTGAGACGTTGTTGGTGTCGGTACCAAGTCAGTTGAAGAAGAGGCGGATGAGGCGTATTAATGACAATACTCTTTAATAGATCCAGTCGCCGGAAAGAAAAAAAAAAGGATCTACCACCGAAATAGAGAAGGAAGACGGATCCGACCACCGGAGTAGAGGAAGAAAGTAAACGGTAGACTTGTTACAAATCATTATTTTATCTTGTCGTACCTTAGTGTATTAGAGTGTTTTACCCTCTTTAATCATGATGTTGCACATGATATATACTTCAAGATTGCATACAGTAAGGTTTTGATGTTGCATTCAATCTTTTTTTTAATGTTTATATGCTTGAAATATTTTTTTATAAGGCGATAGAAACATTTTTAAGCAAGTGATAAAATATCAAAAATATTTCTGATTAAAATATTTTTTACCATATGATAAAACTATTTTTCTATATACGGTAAAACACCGATCGATAATTTTATAGGGATTCGATCCCTAGGCACGTCTACACTATAGCATGCTTACCTACTACTCACAGGAGCCAATTAAAAACTTATACACCGCGTTTAAAAACGAAAGCAAATATCACAACGACCAATTGCTGATGCTCACAAACGGGTGCTGGCAGAAACACTGTGGCTCAGCCCCAGCCGTTGCCTAGAATAGAATCGGAAACGTGTGGTTGCGCGCGCATGCATGCAACGTCTCTCCACTAGCCGTTGCCGTACTGCCATGTAGCACCCACCGGCCGTCTCCTCTGAATGCATACATAGAGCCATGCTGCTTCATAGCAGTACCTTTCCAAGATCTACGAGATCGCCCAAAAAATCTCCATCTCCTCTCCGTGAGATCTCCGCTAGATCATGTCTCCCGGCGAAGACATGGAAGCCAACGCCAACGCCGCCTCTAGGCGTTGCACCGCGTGCAAGTTCCTACGCAGGAGGTGCTCCTACTACTGCGTCCTCGCTCCCCACTTTCCCGCCTTCGATCCGCATAGATACGCCTGCGTGCAGCGTGTCTTCGGCACCGGCAACACCGCCAGATTGCTCCAAGTGAACCACAATTACACATACTTACTCCCACTCACATACATACGGTGATATAATTAAATACGAACGTATATAATGATACTAGCTAGTAGTACGTGTTTTTAGTGATACATGTGCATTCTCTATGTAATTGAACAAAAGAAAAAAATATGTGGTGCCGCAGTTAGCTCATTGTTTTTAAGATATTGAAGATGGTTTAGATCTCTGCTGTTTGCTGGATACAAACGGATATTTCTTAATAATAAGTAAATCGGCCCTGTTTTAATAGAAACTACAACCGCTTATTAATATATATGCAGATATAGCTCACCATATCTTATTCAAATACGCGTCGCGTTTCGGTGGTACGTGAGGATGGCAAGTGAGACTGCTAGTGAAAACAGTAGCCAGGTGTAATTGCGCTGCGAGCCGAAAGAGAGTTGTAGTAGTAGTTTTTGTTTTTTTGAGTTTGTGTGAACTGTGAAGAGAGTTGTAGAATTCTTGGCAACTTCTGATGGTGATGCGTGTATGTCAATTAATTCTATCTTGGCAGCAACTCCCGGTGCAGGAGCGCGGGCGGGCGGCGGACTCGATGGCGGCGGAGGCGTACCGGCGGGTGCAGGACCCGGTGTACGGCTGCGCCGGCGGCATCAACCGCCTCCAGGACGAGATTCGCGCCGCGCAGTGCGAGCTCGCCTGGACACGCGCGCAGATCGCCATGCACCGCGCCGCTGCCCACGCGCGATCGTCGACAAGGACGCAACGGCAGCGAGACGACGGCGGTGGCGTCGCCGGCGCACCGATGCAGCAGCAGGCGACCACGGATAATGCCGCGTGGCAGCTGGACGACTTCGCCTCTGATCTCTCGTTTCCGTGATGGCTTTACCCACATCGACTGATCATACAGTAATCTGTAACACCTTCAGGTTTCTCAATAAAAATGGAGTTCTCTCTCAGATTCAGAGTGGGCTTCAAATTTGGCGCCGTGGAGGAGAACGAGGCACGCGCATCTCGTCCGTTAGATTAGAAATCAAGGGCTCTAATTAACCTACAGTAAAAACCAACGGTACGGCAAGCGCCAACCAGATCTCGGCTCGGTCCGGTCCGACTCCAACCGATCCCATCCAAAAAAAGAACGGCACTTTTTTCCCTTTTTATTTGGATGAGCCATGAGACAAGCTACAACATTACCATGCATATGATTTTCATACATATACAGGTTTATCTTACCAAAAAAACACCTTTTCTTCTATACATATGTCACATCAACACACGAGCCAGCCAGATTATTGTTGGTGTTACAAGCCAAGCCAAAGAACCATCTATCTCTAGGCTTTTGCAGGAAAGCTCTCGAGATACCTCTCGACGACGTCGAGACCGCAGAGCTCCTTGACGGCTGGCATCGTAGCTGGCACGTCCATCTGGAACGTCAGCGCCGAGCTGCCGGTCGGCCCGGTGCTGACGGCGCCGGTGAACTCCTTCCGGGCCGCCCTGATCGCCTCCCTCATCGCGCAGTGCACTGACGACGCCAGCAGAAGTGGCGGCTCACCGGAAGCTGTCAGGATGTATGGCAACAGTTTCAGATTGCAGTGCTCATGCATTCGAGAAAAGAGATCAAAGGAAGAAGACATTAGTAAAATATTTCACCTTTGGAGGAGAGGACACGCTTGTGATCGCGGGCGCTGTTGATGAGCTCGACGTTGAACTGCTTGGGGATGGTGTCCACGGTGGGGATCTTGTACGTCCACGTGCCGTCGTGGATGACCAGCCCGTCGGAGTTGGTCGCGTACTCCTCGTTCGTGAAGAAGCCGATCCCTTGCACGAACGCGCCTTCCACCTGAACTCCAAAATCAACAAAAGCCAACAAATTCAGATTGCATATTTACACATCTCGTTCTTGCAATTAATGATCTGCAACATCATGCAGATCCAATTTTTTAAGGTAATTAGCAGATTGGGTGATTGACTGACCTGGCCCAGGTCCACAGCAGGATTCAGGCTCTGACCACAGTCATACACGAGGTCGCTCCTCAGGATGGTGGTTGCCCCTGTCAGCACATCGACTTCCACCTGGGGTGCTCATATGCAGATTTCGGATCAAAATGCAATAACTTTGAGCAGGATATCGATCAAGCTCAGCAATTTGGCTCGGCAAGTGCATTTTCACAGCTGCTGTTGTAATTTGGATCAGGGTGTGTAGTGTGTACCTCACTGATGGCAGCTCCATAGTTCAAGTAGCTAGTGAATGTCGGGTCAGGGGTCCAGTACGCGTGCTCCGTCAGTTGCACACTCGCCATGCTTGCCTGAAAGTGTGGATGAACAAATTAAATTAATTGTCATCACAAATTACAGATTTACAATGCTGTCAGAGATAACAATCTTTCAGAAAACAAGATCTGCCTAGTGATGCTTGCAGTTTTACTGAAAAAATTAGATTTTTCCTCACCTGGGCAATCAAGGATTTCCATGGTAGGGTGCCAGCCTTCTCCTTGATGGGCTTCAGCCTCTCGACGAGCGCGGCACACGACTTCCGAACAGCTTCGCAGCTAGTCTCGGAGGTGGTGCTCCCACCGGTGAAGCCTCCCTGGATCATGCTCAGGGTGTCGGCCTGGATGACACGGACCTTGTCGAGGAGGCCCTCGCCGCCGTCATCGCACAGCTGGCCCAGTGCGAACGCGGTCATCTGCTTCACCTTCGTCCACAGGCCCTGCCCGATCTCGACGCCGCCTACCTCGACGGCGATGGAGCCATCGTTCATGATGGACACCTTCCCCGGAGTCGGCCGGAGCCTCACGTCGTAGGTGATCGGGACACAAGAAACGCCCCGCTTCTTCCACCTGTTGCTGCCGTTGAAGTGCTTGACCATGGTGGCCCTCCGCTGGTACTCCGGCGACGAGGCCAGCTTGTCGAAGATTGTGATGAGGCTGTACGTAGAAGGATCGCCGGCGCTATCCTCGTAGAACACCTTGAGGCTCTCAAAGTCATGGAGGTTCTTCCTCCTGATAGTGTTCGTGTCCGCTGAGAGCGCGGACGCGATGTGTTCAACAATGGCCTCGGCGATGAACGAGCCCTGAGCGTCGCCAGGAGCCCGCATCGCTGACTTCGACGACACGTTCGTCTTGCAGACTTTGATGTCCAACGCGAGAGCGCCCCAGTTGTACTTCTTCAGAGCCCCGACAATGGCGGATGGCATCACTGGGCTGACATCTGCCGCTATCCCGGCGTTGATTTTGAGATCAAGGTGCAGGCCCGTGATCTTGCCGTCGGACTTGAACCCGACAGAATACTTCACCTTCATTGGATGCCGCCCTCCCGCCATTATCATGTCCGTCTTGCGGTCGAGGTACATTCGAACTGGACGCCGCAGCTTGAATGCTGCGACAGCACAAGCAGCTGCAACCTGTCAAACAAAAGCACTTCTGGTCATATCTAGATCTCTTGCATTTCAAATAGTTTCAAAGTACCGACGCTATCAAAACAGAGATATAAACCGTCGATCAATAATGGTTGGTTCATATTCTAAAATAGCTTACAGTAATGAAATATGTATTAAGTTCCACAGATAAATTTTAGTTATGAAATACTTTTTTTTTTGAAAGGCACATTCACTGTAGTATCTAAGTGATGGAGCTAGACAAGAAGTTCCACTAGTTCAAGAATATAATTGTTCTGCAAATGCAAAGCTATGGTTAGGTGCTTACATGTATTGCTTTCATTGCCTTTCCACCAAAACCTCCTCCAACTCTTTTTGTGATGATACGGACATTGTGAAATGGAACGCCAAGGCACCTTGCAACAGTATTTTGAGTAACCTCAGGTAGTTGTGCCGAGCAGTAGATGGTTATACAGTTATCTTCATCAGGGATAGCTAAGGCCGTTTGTGTCTCCATGTAAAAATAGTACTGGGATTCAAGTTTCACCTGTACCGAAAAAAGAATGTAAGTATTGCTCCTAGAACTGTCAGGAACTCACACTATACATTCCTTTCTTTCATAGCATCTGCTGCTCAGTAGATTGCAGTGTCCATCAAAATTGTTCTTCTAAATATTGATGCGCAAAAGCTTTAGCGTGTTTGGAGAAAACATGCGTACCTCCCCATCTATGATCTTGTGATCAGCTTCAGACATGGCTTGGTTGAAGTCACCAATTGGCTTAGGAGCTAAAAATGGGGGAACTTGGAAGTAGCTGTTATGCTGGACAGCGTCTTCTACTGTCAGAATTGGTGGCTGAAGATTTTCAGTACTATATTCGATCACAGCTTGCTTCGCCGCCATGTAGGCGTAGTTTTGTGTTTCAGCAATCTGAATGATAGCAAGGCAACAAGACATGGTAAGCTCCAATGTATTCTGAAAATTTTCTTAATATTCAGACATCTTACTAGTTTTGCCTCGTGTGAAAGAAAGTTCAGATGGTTACCACAAGACCAATATTTTGACCGGCAAATTCAGAAACCGGATCAGCGAAAAGCGCTTCATCTCCTAGCATTGGGAAGCAGGATCCAACATTTTCTCCACCGATAGGAATGTCTTTTGCAGTTATAACTGTGATGACCTTCTGCGAAGCCAAAGATGATCTGAAGTTTACACCTTTTATGTGAGCGTGAGGGTGTGTGCTGTAGATAAATGCTCCATAGAGGCAATCCTTTGGAGCAGGTATGTCATCAACGTACACTGCCTCCCCTGCATAACAAGTTCAGAACTTCAGGCTATGGAAGTCCAAACCTCCAAGGAGCTCTAGATATGGGTAGCACGATTTCAGATTGCAGTATTCGAAATAGTAATTAAAAGTAAACATGTGAGATTGGATTGAGAATAGGAATTGGATAAGAGAGTATGTACCAGAAGCTTGGAGCTCTGCCCCCACTTTCTCGATCGGTTTTCCAACAGGTTTGTATTCATCAGAGAAAGCCATCTCTTGCCTTGATTTTATTGGCAAATAAGAGCTGTCAACCCTCGAGTGATTCTCTGGTGAGCACTCTGTGCTACCGTTCGCGGTTCCATTAGTATATGAACCATTGGGAACATTAGCATTTTCAGGCTCATCCAAGCCATTAGCAAGGGAAGACAGGAATCTGAACAGGTAACTGACGGCTAAGCTGACTCTGTATTCAGGATGTGTTGTGCCTTCAGCTGGTGAAACAACACCTTTAAGCAACCTAACTGCTTCAAGAATCACAGGTGCACTGACCAATTTTCCCTTCAGGAACTCCTCAACCTTCCTGGCTCTGATAGCGTGTTCGGGCCCAAAAGCGCCGAATGCCAAGCAAACATCCTCAATGAGATGGCTCCCTGATGCTGCATCCACTGAACTCCTTGCCAAGAATGCAGAATTAACATATGAGACAGCATTGCCAAATGGACGAGGAGCCGCACGAAATGTCTCAAAGGTGATACCATCATCTGAACCCCAATCCGGGATAGAGATGCTGATCAATAATGTCCTGGAATCACATGGAGGCTGCTTCAAGAACTCCTCCAGAGTGAGGCACATCCTCTTGGAAGCCACCTGGATGGCGACAGTTGATCCTGCAGCGAGAAGAACAGTTGCGATATCTGACGGGAATGACAGCCTCTGCGCCATGATGATGTTGCCTCCTAAGGTCGCCGTGTTCCGGACGAACGGCGAGGCCACCTTACTTAGGTGATCGGCGATCTTTCTGAACACTGCGTCTCCATCCAACAGTATCTCGATGGCTTTGGAGATAGACACGACTGCTCCGATCTCGATGCCCTTGCTGCTTCTGTTGATGGCTGAGAGCTCTGTAATCTGCGAGATGTTGATGTACTTGTCATGGAGGTCTTGATCCTTGTACACTCCGGAGCCGGTGTTTGATGCCACAATCTTCAGAGACCTTTCGTCGAACAGGTTGGAGTCAAACAATCTGTGGAACTCTTCGATGCTCTTGGGATGGAACCAGCCGTCGCCGGTGACCGCCACCGCCGGAGCACCACCATTTGCTTGATCCATGGATGACCTTATCTCCGACTTGAGGAACTCCGGGAAGGTGGAGACGGCGCCACTGGAGTAGGACGGCAGCTTGCTGACGTCAGCGCGTTCGTCGGCGCCTTTCTTCCAGAAGGCGTTGAGGCCGAGGTCCTCGAGGTCGACGTCGGCGGCGAAGCTCTTGCAGGCGTCGACGATGGGCCTGTAGCCGGTGCAGCGGCACAGGTTGCCGGAGACGGCCTTCTCGGCCTCGGCGGCGGTGAGCTTGGAGAATCCCCGCGGTGGCGCCGGACGGCCGGACGCCCTGTCGGCCTTGGCGAGCGCGGAGTAGATGGACATGCACATGCCCGGAGTGCAGAAGCCGCACTGCGAGGCGTGGAAGCCGGAGAGCCGCCGTTGCACGGGGTGGAAGCCATCCCTGGAGTTGCCGATGCCCTCGCTGGTGGTCACCGCGCAGTGGTGCAGGTTGCCGAGCAGCGTCAGGCAGGAGCTCGCCGAGAACTCCGTCACCTCGTCGGCGGCCACGTCGTACTTGGACACGAGCACCACGCATGCGCCGCATCCACCTGAAATAAAAAAAAATATGGGTGAAAAAAAATCCTCAGTAATTACCCCTGCTGTAAAACTCGCACTGCTTGTAAAGCACTGCTGATTTATCTGTATTTCTTTGGTATATATTATCAATAGCTACAAATTTAACATCGTCGTACTTTTAGTTATCGATATCAACTGTATAACACTAAACATGGGATTAATTGTTTGTTAAAATTATAAATATTGACTTTTTTTAATGCAGACGCCTCTTATATTTTTCCGACTCAAAAGAGAGTAAAATCCTTAGTTTGTTAGATAATGAGTAATTGTCACTGCTTCTATTTTGCACTATTATTGATGCAGAAACATTACCTGATTAGTGACTACTAGTCATGTCAATCATTGATGCACAGCCTTTTATTATCTAAAAAATAAGTGAATTTCACATAAGTATTAGCTTCAGGGGGACATCATTTTTTCAGTATCTAAAAAAAAGCATTATGGAATACGGACCCCCTCGGCATCATGGATGACAGCAGTATCACTGATCATAATTATTATATGTAAATGGATCTAATTAGGGAGACAAGTTGGAAGAATTGTTCTAGTTACATACTTGCATGTCAGCATGTGAGACACTGGCTACCAAATTGTACTTAAATAAAACAACAAAAAGCAAACAAAAAGGTACAAATTGCAGGTGGAAAGGTTGGAATGATTCATTTTTAGGATAGAGAGGGGCGCTAGCTGTCACTGCTCCAACTAATGCAAACAATCAGAGAGAAACCAGTAAGCTACTGCAACCTTCCCATTTCGTGCGAGGTGATCGATGCTCTGGAAGACTCCAACAACTTTCCCTTCCTCAGTAGACTGTAGCTGCGCTACCTCGGTCTGTTCTAAATTTCTTGCTACAAATTCTGCAATATTACTGCTTGTTTCTTGCCTATGGTTAAGTAACCTGGAGAACATGTGTTCCAGTTTTCTCATGATGCGCAACACTATGCATCAAATTTGCAGTACAGTAACTACAGTGATCATGAGGTAGGCTGAACAGTGATCAGAAACAGTACTAGTTTGTGCTACCCCTGAAAAAACACTCGGAAGCAGGAAGTACATGCAGGCTAGTCACGAACATGAAGAGTATTAAAACGTTAAAAGAACATAGAAAGAAAAACTAACTAGCCACAAAAGCACTAACTAGCTTAGCCAGCATCAGTGCATCACATCACCAGCTAGGAAGGAAGAAATGAATCGTCTCATGGATCGACCAGTTTCCACCACTCCCAGCTCAAGATTCCGATGAAGAAGGAGAAGAAGATCGAGACAGCCTTAGGTCTTAGGAGGAGGAGGAGAGAGGCAGCGGTAGAGCTCATCACCTTCGCCGCAGCCGAGCTTGGGGCCGCGGACGGGGGTCCGCGTGCGGAGGAACTCGAGCAGCGTCGTCGACGGGTCGACCCCCACCGCCTCGTACCTCTCGCCGTTCACCGCCACAACCACCGCCCTCCCCGCCGCCGCCGGCGACTCTGACCCCATCTCGGCCTCTCCCTCCTCGTGGCCACCGCGAGCGCGCGTGCAGGAGACGACAGAGGAGAGCTAGTAGGGGGCGCCCCACCTTGTCGCTCCCGCCGCTTTCGGTTTTTGTTTATATTCTCGGCGTCTCAGCAAGCGAGCTGAGTATAGTGGCCGAGTGGAGTGGTGGAACAGGGCGCATGCGTGCGTACTCGCTGACGCACTCGCGACGCACGCGATCACGTACTAGTGGTAGCTGAAAGTCCAAACTCCAACGCCTGCGTGATGCTACTGTACAACGCTGATCACTCTCGCTCTACTTTACTTACTCCGGTGATCTAGCTTCCAATTGCGTGCGTGTGGGTGGCATGCAGCGAGCGATATGCCGGGTTTATTTTAGCACAAGGGTGAAAGGAACGGGCGTTTCCGGGAAGGGCGACCATGTGGCTGCTAGATCATCTAGCGGAATATATGCTATGCGATATTAGTCTACAACTACGTGGGGTGAGTTACATGAGATCGATCACCGATTTCGTCCTCTAGATAGTGTTTAAATTAACTTATTTTTTTATTTATAAGTTACACATAAAACAAAGAATGTTATTAGTACGTGATTAATTAAGTATTAACTATTAGAAACTTGAAAAATGAATCTATTTATTTTTTAAGATACTTTCATATAGAAAATTTTAAAAAAAACGTACCGTTTAGCAATACAGGAAGCGTGCTCACAAAAAACGAGAAAATAAGCTAAACTTATAAGTGCTGCCAAACAGGGCAGTAGTCAACGCTGATGTTCATTTAGTTAATTTCTAGGAATACTTTAGGTAGGATGTCTGACAAAAAGAAAATATTGGACGTCTCACCTTACGTGCTCCATGTGACTGTTTTTTCTTCCTTTCTATGCCTCCTCCACCTCCTCCCTCTTCCCCTCCTCCATTCACCATTTTGCCTGAGACAGCTCCCCCTGATTCCATTCCATCTTCGTGCCGACCGAATCAGCGCCGCACGGTGAGACCGATGGTGCCGACACCGATGATATCCTGTACGGTCAAATACGACGTGCCCCGCTGCCACCACCACCACCCTGGTATATCCCCGCTGCAACATGGCCATGCCGTGGCGCTCAAGCTCCTCCTTGCTCGCGAGGAGGCGAGGTGCCAGAGCCCGCCGTCCATGTCCCTCGTGTGGGGCCGTGTGGAGCCGGCGGAGCCCCGGCCCCTCCTTCGTCCGCGAGGCGAGCCCGTGCCACCACAGCGAGGGAGGAGGCACCTGATCCAGTGGCGGCCGTGCTTCTCTCAGTATGATTTAATATTGCATATATTGATTCTCACTGTTGCAATAAGTATAATTTGAATATTGTATTTGGTTGAAACAATTTCTTTTAAGTGATGAAATATTTTTCTTTAATTTGATGAAACATTTAAAACATTTTTATTGAATCATTTTTTATTGAGTGATAAAATATATGAAATATTTCTCAATAATATAGTACAACACCGTCTGACAATTTACAAAAATTCTGACGACCGGGCCATAGTCAAGCCAGTTAATTTCCGTAATTGTTTACGTATGTTTTTATCTGAGTTGTACAATCGTAGATGCAACATGACTGGCCCCGGCCATCTTGCACGTACGTAGCTGTACACATCTCCAAGAAATTAAACCCCAGCCTGTCGCTGAATGCGGCGGTCGTAGTGGGAGCAAATGCGTACGCCGCCGAGCGGTCTATCCGCTCCGCCGGAAGCGCGCGCGACGTGCCACGTACGTCCCACCGCGACAAACCGCACCGCATCCCTATGACGTAACAGCTGAGAAAGCATCGCATCGCGCAACGGCACATAGCGCGCCCGCATTGTCTTTGTCATTCCATAGAAATTTTATAGAATTTCTGAAGACCCAATCCTTCCTTCCAAATGACCAAATAGGGAATTTTCCTACAGGATTTAAAGGTTACAAAACTGCTTAAAAAATCCTCTATTCCACATACGATAGGAAAACGTAGAAACAAGAAAAAAAATACAATAATTAATATGGCATATTCTTCTAATCGTATAAGAATAAGAATCACAGGAAATGAGAAAAAAATGCTCTGGTTGGACCACAGGATAATAGGGGAAAAAACCCGAAAGAAAGTTTCTAAGATGTCTAACCTCTTACTTGTTTTTCTATAATAAAGTTGGGCCATAGAAATGCAATCATATGAAATATCTCCTACACATTTTGATATGAACGAAGGGGTTCATAGGAAAAAAATCTTAAAAGATTAAAACCTTTAAAAATATTATAAAATCATGTGCTGAAAAATTGGTTTATCTTGTGATTTATGAACTTAGCATTAGAAAGTGTGATAAGCGTGTGTACGACTGACGTGGGTCAGGTTGTGAATATCTATGCCTGAAAACGGTGTGTTAGGTCTATTTGTGTGTAGGTACTTGGGGTCAACCTTAGTCAACGATGGATCGGGAATAAACTCAGGGAGGAGTTTAGGTCCAAAACGGTCAATAATACCAGGTGACAAGGTGGGACACAAGGTGATACACAGTGAATAAAAACTATGTGGGAAGATATTCAGAACGAGCTTCACAAGTCAGTGTATAAACGCTAGAAAAATCGAAAAAGAAAAAGAGTACGTGACATGATGCTACAGTATCATGGGTGTAGCACACGGGGAGGTGCGCGGGCCTAGCGTGGTCTAGGCAAGGCAACAGTCCAGATGGCCCACGAAGGGGTTTTGGTTCTATAAATAGTGACTCCCTGGTAATTTTTAGAGAGATTTTTTTAGGGTTTCTAGAGAGCGAATTTATCGTGGAGAAATCTTTTGGATGTTTTGGAGAAACATCTTGTAAGCACAATCTTGATAATAAAAGTAAAGTTTATGGAAGATTAGTGCGGTAATTAATTTCTCTTTCTCGTCCATCTTTATGCATGCCTAGCAATGGATTTAAGATTGATTTGTTTTTCTCTAAAATTTGGGTTGGTTTCTTTGATCTAAAATCTAGCTAGAGTGTTTTTCTAGTGTTCTGAAAAGTTTGGTTGGTTAATTATTTTCGGATCTCGTTTAATCAATTAATTAGGGTTTAATTAATTTCCGTCGACCTTTTGTTCAGTAATATTGTTTCGTTAATATGTTAAGATCCAGAAGTCCGATTGACGTGATTCCAGTTGGGTTTGTTTGCAAATTTTGTCTAGTTTATTCTGACAAATTTTCAGGTCGATCAGAGTTACGGATCTATGACTACAATCTGTTTAGTGACGAAACAGCGTTCTGTCCAGATTCTGAAAACGCGGTTTTTCAGTTTTTGTGATTAGGGGAAAGTGTTAAATTTTATTTTTGACCTACACAATCAATCACCCCCCCTCTGATTGCCTATCTTAGTGTGAGTCGATCCTACAAATATTTTGCCAATCCTCCATTCCAAATGGGTTCTATTATCTTCGTCTTAAAATATAAGTACTTTTTAGATTTTTTTAGAGAGATTAAGACAGAAGGGAAAAAAATACTTTGATGCTTCCTCATTTAATGAGGGTGCAAGGGAAGTGAGAGGTTCGTCAGGTTGGATTACCGTATAAGTACGGTTGCCACGTGGTAACTGTGAAAAACCATACAAAATTTATTAAAAATTTAAATTATTTTTAAAATTTGTTTAAATTTAGTAGGGTTATCGCATGGAAACAATTACCGTACCCTAACGGTAAGCGTGGTTACCATGTTGTTAACCCTGCTCTGAACTCTCTACCGAGTGTTTGAAGGTGAGAAAAAAAGAAGAAGAAAAAGATCACGCAAAACGAGATAACATTAGTGTATGATTAATTGAGTTTTAATTATTAAAAACTTAAAAATATATTTATTTAATTTTTAAGCAACTTTTATATTAAATTTTTTTACAAATAACACATCGTTTAGCAGCTCGAAAAACATCCTCATGAGTTTTTTTCCTCTTTTCTCATCTTAAGTCCGAAATAATTGTTCAGTCCTTAATCTGACCGATGGGTAAACAGTGCAGTAACTTGACAGTTGCTATGTTTTTATTCCATTATTAGACCATTTTAAGGAGATATTTTTGGTTCTTACCACTTTAAAATAACAATTTGTTGGGTCAAATTAACAGTGTTGATGAGTACTAATTGATGCCAATCTGATGAGATGTTGTCGAGTACTCTATATATTTCCAAAGCTAACTTTCACTTCGTTTCTGGTAGCACGTTTGCGTTGCTCGATGGAATCTTGACTTTGGATCCAGGGACAGAGACGGTTTGCTAACCAGTACCTTCCTGGGCAGACCAACCCATCCCGATCAGATTGTTACGGACGACAGCTTTGTCTAATTAGGTTGATTTTTACTCCTTTCGTCTCAAAATAATAAAATCTAGTATTAAATATAATACATTTTAGTCCTGATAGCTTTATCTAATTAGATTGATTTTTACTCTCTTTATCTCAAAATAATAAAATTTAATATTAGATATGATATATCTTACTACAAATCTGGATAAAAAGAGTATTATTTTGAGACGAAAGAAGTATTATTGAAGGAAAAGGCTTTGTGTACTTAATATCTTATAAGTACATCGACCTGAGTAACCATATTATCTATATTAACCCTAGAAATAATGCAAGTTTTTAAAATCTTGTTATCTTTAAGTAGTTTGAATTGCAATCCAGCCAAAACTTCGTCCGTCAGTCTTAGATCACAGTGCAGCAATAAAATATGTTCGCTAATAATTGCTACCCGATAACTACGTGGAGAAAACTTACAGTAATCACGAAACCCTCAACGTTGGGCCGTTTCTTCAAATAAGATGGCCAGCCCATGTACATGGCAGCCCACGCCAAATGGTAGCACAAGGCCTATTACTGTGGAAAAGCTCATTCATAGATGGGCTGGGCTTCAATCGACGAAACAAACAAACAAAGGCTGGGTTCTACTACCAGGTACTCCCTCGATTTTTATTGGCATGTTTTTCAAACCGCTAAATGGTATGTTTAGTACGAAAACTTTCTATATAAAAGTTATTTTAAAAAATTAAATAAATTTATTTTTCAAATCTTTAATAATTAAAATTTAATTAATTATATATTAATGGTTTGTCTTATTTTGCGTGTGCTGAAAATCTCAGCTTAATATGTAGTAGCCAAAGTTGTCATGATTTTCGTCTCAAGAAACAAGAAAAAAAACTTGGCGATCTTGCATGAACTCGTCAACAATCCCATGCCAAAACCCAACTCCGTCGCGGCTTCTCTCGCATCGATGACACCGTAAGCCGCGCGTCTTTTCTCATTCTCGCCACCGCCGTCCACCGGCCGGCTCACGCACGAGTGGCGGCTATATGTACCCATGAACATTGCCCATTGATTCGGTGAAGCATCAGAGCCTCAGGAAACGTACCAAGCTGCCTCTAGCTACGTTGCGGCCGATGGCTTCTCGTAGGATCGTGCTCGGGTTCGCGGCCGTGGTGCTCGTCGTCGCCGGTTTACTCCCGGCGACCGTGTCGGCGAAGGCTTACCGGGTCGGCGACGACTTCGGCTGGGACAACGGCGTCGACTACGACTCCTGGGCCAGCGGCAAGAGGTTCAAGGTCGGCGACACGCTCGGTAACGATGCATTGGTCTCGCCTTAATTTCTGGCTCAATTCAGGCAGATATGTAGTCATCAATGGCGATGATCTTATATAGAGTTCTTGTACGCGGCGGGCGCGCACAACGTGGTGGTGGTAGAGGACGAGGGGAGCTTCGAGGCGTGCGTCGCGCCGGCCAACGCACCGACGCTGAGCTCCGGCGACGACACGGTGGCGCTGAACCAGGCCGGCCGGTGGCTCTTCATCTGCGGCTTCGACGGCCACTGCCAATCCGGCATGAAGCTCGCCGTCACCGTCACCCACAAGTAGTCGAATAAATCATCGTGTCACGTCATGCAGTCATGGATGGCTCGACTGTGCCAACAGCGTCAACACCGACCTGGTCACATAGATTATTTTCCCCAGCCGTGTATGTCATGCGATGCGGTGCATCGCAGGGCGTTTGTTCCGTTTCCTCCCAAATAAGGTCAACAATGAGACCCCTTTCTTTCGAAGAAAAAACATAAAAAAATATAGGGTTTTATTTTTATAGGATTTTTTCCTAAATATCCCTTCAAAACAAAGGAACGAACACTATTAAATCCTATGAGATTCTTTTAGAATAACTCATTCCATGCAAGTTTTGAAGAAATGAGATCTAATCTCATGAAGGACTCCTTTAAAACATGGGATTAAAAAAAAGGGAAGAATAAAAAAACATAATATTTTGATAGGAATACAAGTTCAAGACAAAGAATTGTAAAACACAAGAAAATACAGGAATAATCATTTAAATAGACTGCAGGAAAAATATAGGAATCAGATGAGACTCAAAGAAAATTTTATAGAGGTTGGAGCTATCTTTCCTTCAAAATCTATATGAATAGAACCATTACTTAGGAATTTCATAGGATTTGAAAAACTCTAATCCTTTGTTTCAAAGGAGCATAAAATTCCTCCACAAATCCTTTGTTTTAACGGATGATGAAAAGTTTCTTTTTGAGTCTTTTATCTCTTCTCAAATTTCTCTATTTTTCTTGCGTTCTGATCAAACATGGTCATTTCTATATTTTTTTTTGTAATCCTTTATTTTAGGGTGTGTTTGGTTTGAGAACGAAGTGGGATGGGTTAGATCCATTCTTGTTTTTTGGGATGGGATGGTCCCAATTTCTGTTTGGTTGGAGGGATAGAAGGGAATGGAATGATTCTATCACCTGTTTGGATAGAAAGATGATATTAGGATGGCTGGATATAGATACCCCTGGTAAGGTTACCGCCACCCCCATTAGAGAAACGGGAGAAACGATACGTAGCTCCAAAATGCAAATCTATACACGCTGCCTGCCTACACTAAGCTCATTGATCTCACAGCATTACCCACCAAAGAATGAGAAGAACCCAACTTTCTTCTTGGGCCTACACTGAGCGCGGCTTGGAGAGGCAGAGCAGCTACAGGTCATGGAGCGCCCGGTGGCGGACGAGGGCCTGGTTGAGGCGGCAATCGCCACCGAGCACGTCGGCGGCAGTGAGGTGGACGCGGTTCTCGAGGCCAAAAAGCAAGTCCAGATTCCGTAGGCCGGCGTCGGCATCGACCGCCACGGCGGGGAGGGAGAGGCGTGCCAAGGAGGTGGCGAGGTTGGCCGTGGTGGTAGTCTTCCCCACGCCGCCCTTGCCGGAGGTGACCACTACGACGCACGAGGGAGGAGGCCGAGGTTACCTGGCTGCCGTCGCCGCTCCCTGGGCATGCGCCGTTGCCGCTCCCTGGGCGCGCCGTCGTCGCTTGATGCTGCTCGCTGCTTTTCCCCTATCACTCGCTTTCAATCTGGATCGCAGGGGCGAGGTAGAGTCACCGCGTCGACGCGCCCGTGAGGTGGGTCGGCGCGGTTCAGCCGTTTTGGCCGGATCAATCGATCCCGGATATGAGGGGAATATTTTCTACTGGGTTCATCCTATCCCACTTTGTTTACAAACCAAACACCCCTAAAAATAGAATTGATTCATCCTAACCCACCTAATCCATCCAACCAAACATACTCTTACACTTGCGTTCCTATTAAAATAATATGTTTTTTATTACTCTGTTTTCCTAACCCTATGTTTTAAAGGAGACCTAAACCAGTCAACCAGGCTTATTAGCCCGTATACTCTGCAGCATGCCTGGTTGTTCGGTTCAGGCCTCCATGCAAAGTTAGAAATGCAGTTCAAGCTAATAATTTAAGCAGCATAAATTTCTTAGCAGAATTTATTAATGAAAGAACACAGATGCATTGGTTGTAAGTTGTAACTTGTAGCCGATGGTGCAGTACTTTTTTCTTAAGTGCCACCGGACTTGAATATGCATTACTTCAAAACTGCTTACATAGAAGTGGACTTCTTTTGCCTAGCTTAGGAGCCCCAAAAAATAATTAGAAGGGGTACACGAGAGATTACAAGGAGTAGAGACACAAACATCAGAACCGCACATACAACATAATAAACACAACACAGCTGAACCAAGTTGCTGGCAGCTGTAACTCCCTAATAGAAGCTTGTAACTCTGTTGTTTTTCCTCGAGGGAGCATGTCACTCATTGCCAACTTAAACTAATGCATCGATCAAAACTAAAACTTAAACTAATGCAAGCACCCTAGTTTGCCAATGTTTCCCTAACGACTTTTAGTTGACCATAAAGTTTTGAACAATAGCATGTTCTTCACACAACTTTGAACATCGATTCTGCTTCTTGGGATAGATTCTTCAAATCATCTATCTATACGAATGATCACGTGCATATGTTAGAGTTGGCTGCCTGACCCACTCCGATTATAGGCATTTCTTCCTAATTCAATATAATTACAGTGCATCTAAGTATTCACAAATATCGATCGACTAGACTGACCGGTCATATCTACATCTATGTTACAGCCACGATACGGTTATAGCAAGTGGGCCTCTCTATTTAAGAGTGAGTCTAGGATAGGTTCTATCCTATCCCTATTATAACTCTAAATCTTAATTTATAATCGATTTTATACATATATTCTATATAAACTCCAACGACTTCTTAAAAAAAAGGGATAAGTATGTTCACCTATCGTAATAAACATCATTTATGATAGCACTTCTCGGGACAATCTTTCTATATAAATAGACACACGAAGTTTATTTTCAAAAATTGTAGGGCACCGCAGATCATCGTTATTGTAACCGGACAAACAATGGTAGTTTCATTAACCGAATGAAATTAATCATCAACACGATAAATAAACAGTGATATCACATCTAAAAATGCACGTACAATAACAGCACAAACACAGATGAAAAACACAACGTGATGCTCTCCGCTTGCACTGAGTCACTGACACGCATGATCGAAGTGCTCAATTATAGGTAGAAATAATGTTGAAGCCTTAGAGCGCGAGCATTGCCGCGGCTGCCACGGTCACCGCCACCACCGCGTGCACGACGCGCGCCTGCACCTTGCCGGCGGGGCTGGAGGACGGCGACGGCGGAGCCTCGGGAGCGGACGCGCCGGCGGCGAGGACGGTGATCTTGAGCTTCATGTTCCTCGCGCAGTGGTTGCCGACGCCGCAGAAGAACCACCGCCTGCCCTCCTTGTCGAGCGCGACGCGGTCCTCGCCGGAGCCCCACTCGTTGGCGTTCGCCGGCTTGTTGCACGCGTTGAAGTCAGCGCCGCCCACCTCCACCACCGTGTGGTTGGGGCTCTTGTACTTGAACACTGCACGCGAGTACGCGACGATGCCGCGCACAACAGACCAAACCCGTCAGTTTCTTGTCGCCGAGAAAGAATCGAGCGTGTGCTGCGCCGCCGCCGGCACCGACGACGACGACGAGGTTTTTCGAGTTGGTAAGTTGTTACCTAGCGTGTCGCCGACCTCGAACTGCTTGGTGGCGGCCCAGGCGGCGTAGTCGAACCCGAGGACCCAGCCATTGTTGTCGCCCACTATGTGCTCCGTGGCGGCAGCGTGCGCCGGGAGGAGCACGGCGAGGGCGACGGCGGCGGCGACAGCGAGCATTTGCTTGGAAGCCATCGATCGCGGAGTAAGCTAGCTAGAGATGACTTGCAGGAGGCAAATCTGATCTCGAACTGCAGGTTTGCAGCTAGCTAGTGTACTCTGCTTCACTGGCTTGGCAAGCTCAGAGCTTTTGCATGTATATATAGACGGATATGGCTTAATACACTACTATTAAGTATATATATTAGTCATTAATTACTTGGCTTAATATACTAGTACATATAATTTAATTAAGTCACAAATGACTTGGCCAGGTCTGTCTCTAACTGGACTTGGTGTGAGTTAAGCATCAACAGGAGCAGGCCAACGGCGGCACAGGTGGTGGCATGTCCATTGGCGCCAAATTTGTTGATTCGTTTGCCTTGGTATCATCGTAGTAGGTAGATACACGGCATAAGACAAATATATCCGTTTGGGCTGTTCCACGAATGTGTGAGACCTATTCTTGATTTGACATTTGGGGCCGTTGTTTGGCCGGGTCGTCGTCCACGCGAACGCCGGCGATGCTCCCCGTGGCAACACAACATCGTCAGAGGACCATCTGGCCGGACGACCACCGCAATGATCACCGCTGTGTCGCCGGGGATCAGAGCGTTCTACTTCTACCCATTTGGCAAACACAAATTAATTAAACTAGAATCTCTAATATCAACGTAAATTTAGAAATTAGAATCAGATTCAGAGGCAAACATCAGTGCCCCACGCAGACAAAAGGTTAGATATGGTAAACTTAGACAACAACAAAACGAACTCGCTCTCTTTGTACGTGTGATGCGGTTTGGCACAATGATGGAGAGAGAAGCCCATGAGAGAGGGAGGAGGAGTCCATTAGAGGGGGAAACGAATCCACCACCACTACCAGTCTACCACCCACCCACTCCAAAGCCCAAGAAGTCCCCACCAACTCCTCCGCCACCGGCCGCGACCCAGCCCGACGCGACGCGGCAGGACCGGCGAGGAGAGGGGGGGATGTGCGAGGGGAGGCGGCTCGCCGACGCGCGGCGGCCGGTGTCGGCAGAGGCGGAGCTGCGGAGGAGGGAGGCCGCGGCGGACGCGCAGCTGGCAGCGGCGCGGGCGCGGCTGGCCGAGGCGCTGGCGGAGCTGGAGCGGGCCAGGGCCCGCGCCGCCGAGCTGCAGCGCCGCCTCGAGGAGACGTACGGCAAGCGGCGTGGCCTGAAGCGGGTGGCCGCCGCCGCGCGGGAGCGGATCCAGGAGACCCGCGCGCGCCTCCAGCAGCAGCAGGAGGAGGACGAGCCTTCCGCCGAATCCGATCCCGCCGCCGCCGCATCTTCGTCCGCCTCCTAGGTAAGCCTACTCCTACGCGTTTCTTGATCCTTTCACGCCGGCGTCGATGGCGCCACCCACCAGCTCGTCGGGACGATTTCTTGGTTCAGCTTTGCTTTGCTGATCAAATCAAATCGACTTCTTTTTTTACTTGTTCTTGTTAGGATCAAACAGTAATAATTTGACAGAATCTGTTGTTCTTGTAATCAATCAATGATCTGCAGGGACAGGTTGCAGCCGGTTGGAGTCATGGTGTGGGTTACTGCAGAACGATCAACTGATGAGTGGCTTTACTTTTCACATAGGGAGCTAGGCCTTTGTTATATACATATGACGAGTGTTGTGTGGAACTGTGGATCATCAGAGACTCAGATGATGGTGATTAGCAGTAGAAACATTCTAATCCATCCTATGAAATAAAGAAAAACATTCTAATCCTTAAGCTGAAATCCTCACTCAGTGCTGCTCATGTGGTCTACCCAAATGAGAAAATTGACGATATACCACTTAATTACTTAGGTTTCGATAAAATACCACCTCAGAGATTGCAATTGTTAAAATGCCACTTATTTTGTTGCCACCTTGATGATTTGCCACTTTGAAAGGTTAACCA
Organism: Oryza meyeriana var. granulata; assembly: GCA_003991445.1. Classification (NCBI taxonomy): domain Eukaryota; kingdom Viridiplantae; phylum Streptophyta; class Magnoliopsida; order Poales; family Poaceae; genus Oryza; species Oryza meyeriana. The sequence continues at coordinate 647,143 of RYFJ01001285.1, forward strand.
ACTTTTACACATGTTAGCTATGTAAAAGGACAATTTTGCTCCTGCTACTATGATTTTAGAGAAGGAATCGATCTCTTCCTCTGTTCGCCTCTCACTCGTCGCTTAGGAACAGGAGCAAGAGCAGGCCGGCTGTCACTGGGCTTGGCCCTTCCCCGCGTTATCCCTTCGCCCCTCCCTCCACTCCGCGTCCCACCCCTCCTCCCTGGCTCTCCCCTTTCCCCGCCGCTGCGGAAAAGCTAGTCCGGCAGCCCCTGTACGTCGGGGCTTGGCAGCGAGCTAGATAGCTTCCCTGGGCCCATCGGTGGCCGGCCACCTGCCCATCTTCTCTTGCTCCTGGCGGCAATGAGGCCCTCAACGCTCCTCCTTCATTGCCGCTGGAGAGAACCCAATTAGCCAGCCACCGTCCGTCGAAACTCGGCAACGGTATGGCTCTCCTCCTCCTGCACAACTCCCCTGAGCCTGCTGGTGGTCGGCCATGTACCCACCTTCTCCTGCTCCCAGTGGCAGCGAGCGTCGTGAGCGACAAGGATAAAACAAGAAAGGAACAAAGAGAGATATGATAGGGGCAAAACAGTCCTTTTGCTTGGCTAATCTATGTAAAAATTGGCTAGACCCTCCAAAGTGGCAAATCATCAAAATAGTAACAAAATAAGTGGCATTTTAACGATTATAACCTATGAAGTGACATTTTATCGAAGCCGAACGAATTAAGTGACATACCGTCAATTTTCTCCATTCGAAACCTCCTTTTTTTCCTTCTTTGTGGAAGAGTGGCTGAAACTGTAGGAGACGACGAAACGCATTAGCACGAAACCGCACTCGTCGATCAGTAGTTAACGCTAACGGCAAGATAGCTGCCATTGCAAGGAACGAGCCACTATCCCAAGTAGCATATCAGGCTTACTGTTTAAGTGGTTTGTAGATGGCACATCGCAAGCTGAAAAGCGACCGATTTCCTCGTTTTTCTGAATTTTTTTCTCACATAAATTGGCGTGTCAGGCTACTTCGCAAAAGCCCCTCATCTATATACAGAATTTCGAACATGCCCTCTCATAGCCTAACAGCACGTTGTGTTTTTTTTTCCCGAACAACCCTCGTGCTTCCGTGAAATACAATCCGTGAAATACATAAAAGCAAAATTCCACTTCTAAGGGTAGCACTGTAAACATGAAAAGTGCAAGGGTGTTTTCGCAAAACAGCTATCCCTCATGCCTCACCCTACCCTCCCTCCCCAGTTCTCCTCTCCATGCCAAGCACGCACGAGTGCCTCACATCGTCACCGTTGCCGGCACCGACTCCTGACCTTCCCACACTTGTCGCTGCCACAGTCCTTCCTTCACGCGCGCCTCCTTCTCTTGAGCAATGGCGCCGACCGACACCTTTCCTTCTCGTGAGCTAGCCGATAGTGTGCTACCCCTCCTTTGAGGCAGAGCCTAACGAGGAGGTGGAGGAGCCATTTAGGGTCAGGCTGTCGTCACCGCTCACAACGCCCAAGCACGCGCTCATCGGAAGGAAGAGATGCACGTTGGGTATGGGTCGTCCAACCCTAGATCCGGAAGGATGACTTAGTGACAGATTGGAGGAGGGGCGAAACTCCGGAGAGAAAGAGGAGTGGCGTGAAGGGCCGCTATCGGTTAGGAGGAAGAGGGCCATGGGTGAGAAGTAGGGCGACCAGGTGGAAGAATCACGAGAGGAAGGGAGGGGCTGTCCTCGGGCTCTGTTCTATAGTAGCGTTCGAGACTACCGACTAGGAGAAAAAAAACTCTTCGTTTTTCGTGAGCGTTCGAGACTACCGTTTTCCGAATTGCTAAACGGTATGTTTTTTTAAAAAAATTTTGTATAAAAGTTACTTTAAAAAATCACATTAATCTATTTTTTAAGTTTAAAATAATTAATATTTAATTAATTATGCGCTAATGGTTAACCTTGTTTTGCGTGATTTTCTTTCTCTTCTCTCTTCTCTTGCCTTCAAACTATCCCTAATGTCCTATTTCCGTCACCCCATTCACCCTCCTCCAACGTGCCCCACGCCGGCTTCCCCACCCTCCTTCACACACCGTTGTCGAGGGTGTGACGCTGAGCGAGGTTGTGGAGAGGGGCTGCAAGTTGTGGCTTGGCTCCGTCGAACTCGACTTTGTCGGTCTAATGAAATAAACAAAAGATATGTTTATTAGGAATTTTCTGGTGTTAGGAACAAAAAGTAGATTAATTAGGTATTTAGTAGGAAGATCAGGATTGGTGCAACTCTTTTGCCGTATATATGTGCTACAGTTAAGCCATAACAGCAACGACCTTTTCATACAAGAACGAAACCGAGACTGCATCCAGGAATACATGCATAAACAACTCTGAATTCTAATACAGTATACTAATCAGTGCATGAACGAATCCAAACACTAGCAGGAGTAATTCTGTTCTGCAACTAGGGCTCTAGAGGGTATCGTCCATAATGCAAAACACAGAGCTGGGAATCGCGATGCAATCCACAGAGTCGAAATCCACAACGCAATCAACATAACATTAAAACTGTACATTTTTAGCTAGAACATTGATCCTGCCGGCAGGGTTCACAAAACCGATCAGTTTTCATGAAAACCGTCAGTTTTTGTGAAACTGCCTATGGTCGCTTTGTGGAAACCGATCGGTTTAGTTGGTTTTCATACGGTGTTTACCGAAAGTTATCGGTTTTTACTAGTTTTTAATAAACCGGCGAGGAATAGTTTTTATTTCGAAAACGAAAAGATAAACCCTACTTGCCGGTGCCAGTTGTACTTGTTTGCACGGAACAGAGCAGAGAATCCTGTGCGCTACTACATTCGTTGCAATGAGCAGTTATAGGCCTTATTAAAACAGTCCACATTCAGAAACCGCTCGATAAACATGTTAGGTTCAATAAAAAGCCAAACTAAAATGTTAGCGAAATTTTTTTGAATTTCACCAGTTTTGGTAAACTGCTATGCAATATTCAACTACATGTCGCATTTGTAACCCTGCTGTAGACTCACCAAGCCACATGCATGCTGCAAAGTTCAATGGAACTCATCAAAGATCTAGCTAGCTCACGTCAGGCAAACACAGGCAACACATCTAGCTAGCTCACGCCAGGCAAACACACAGGCAACACCGTCCCATGTTCTTGTCAACAAAAAAGTCTTGTTTACTCCAAACGATCAACATGACAAAACAAAGAGACGAAAAAGGGAAGCAAGAACAAGTATAGCTGCAACGCTTCCCTCGTACTATAACATGTTCTTTTCTCCTCGATCAGAAGATCGCTGGTTTTAACTTGATAATCAGAATCCAAGAAGCTTCTTGCACGCCTTGAAGATCCTGCCTTTCTTCTTCGTGATCTTCTCCTCCTTTTTTTTTTCTTCGCATGATTCTGCACATAGCGAGGCGGGACGGGAGGGGAGGCCACTGGCTCGTGGCAAATAGCGAGTCGAACGCAACGCGCGGTCGCTTGGTGGCTGTCCGGCTCAGCGGCGGTGGCGGTGGAGGTGTGGTCGAGGTGCTAACGGCCGCGTAGGGCGACGCTGAGCGAGGTAGTGGGTCCGTTAGGGCCACCGAGCATGGCGCGTTGGTTTATCAGCGGTAACATGTGTGGCCGTGTAGCATGACTATATGAAAGGGGGAGACTAAGAGACGGTAATCCATTTTAACGGTATTGCATGTCTTAGACTTGATAATATCCTGGTCTGATATCTAGATATCGGTTCTATACCATTAAAACTTGAAACACCATAATTACTTTTTAAAAAAATGATTGGATCATTACTTGCACCATATAACTACTTTTTGTGTAGTTTACTAAACCCTGTTCCATTTAGATTGCAGTGGATGGATAAGTGATTATTTTGATTTTACGATAGTTATTTAAGGACACAAATGAATGAATTAAACATTAAAATGGATTTAGAAAAGTATCTCAAGAAATTTCTATTTTAAAATTTACACCGTATAACAGCTTATAAAAAGATCTATGGTCTCGAACACTGACACCCATACATGAGAGGCCTTGTTTGTTTGTCGATGAGGTTGTAAGAAAATTGGGCTAAAGTATTGACCTATCTATAAAATTATTGTCATGATTAATATTTTGTGCTAAACAATTAGCTTTATAAAATTATTTATTTAATAAAAATTGGTTGAAAAATATCTATGGAGGTTGGCGTGAGTGTGCGTGACTAACGTGGGTCAGGTTACAATAGCTGTATCCAGAAATGATTATTTTGTCTGTTTGTGTGCAGGTGATTTGAAGTCAAACCTTGGTCAATGATGACGACCGGGAGAAACCGAGATATAGCACGGTCAGGATGACATGTGATAAGATTAAACTGAAGTCAGGATTCTTGGGGTCAACCTCAATCAACTGTAGAATCGGGACTAAACTCAGAAAGGAGTTGAGGTCCAAAATAATAAGGAATATCGAGTGATAAGACTGAACATAAAATAGCACATGATGACTGAACACTCTGTGGGAGATCTTCGTAACGGTTTCACCAGATGTGTGTAAGCGCTGGAATTCGCGAAGAAAAATTGGAAAGAAAAAGGAGAGAGGGAAAGGCTGTACTGTAGCATGCCAGTGCTTGGGCGATGGCAAGGCGTCGGCCTGGTCCAGCATGTGGCAGGCCAAGGCGAGCAGGCCGTGCGAGATCGTGGAGACAGCCCACGTGGTCCAGCCGGCAGCGAGGCAGCATAAGGCCGGCCCAGGCAGCGAGGCGGCAGAGCAGGCCGGCCCACGCGCGCGAAGCAGGAGCCGAGGCGGCTTCGAGTTTGAGCGCGTGCGCGGTTCGTCCAGGATGCGTGTCACTCGGATATTGGCGCGCGCCGTGGATTGGGATCTTCTGCGGACAGTATGGCTGGTTTTGGAGAGAAGGATTTAATTTTAGGAAATTGTAAAAGATTTGGAATTTGAAGTGAGTCCTACTAGGACCAGTAGTTCTACTCCTATTTTGTTTTACAGTTTTTTTTAGATATAAATAGATGAGGCATGAGGTCAGGGAGCTTCTCCATCAAAACAACGTTCCTCGACACATTAATCATGGGTCACAGTTATTCGATGTTGGTTTTCCTGTTTGTTAGCCTGCTCTGCCTTGCCCCACCATCTGCCGCGCAGCAGGTCAAGACATCCTACACGCAGTTCGCTTTCCACCTCCTGCTACCCGACGGCGTCACCGGCGCCGAGAGCCTCGCGTTCGACGCCAACAACCAAGGCCCCTATACCGGCGTCTCCGACGGTCGTGTCCTCAAGTGGGGCGGCAGCACCGTCGGCTGGAGCACCTTCGCGCACCATGAAAACTACCGGTACGTAGCGCACTACTATCGATCACAATTACTTGATCACATGCATGGTAAATAGACTACAGATTGATTGACATGTATGCGTGCAACATGCAGAAAAATCCCTATGTGCACGACGCCGGTGGCGCCGTCGGAGGAGACGGAGAGCATGTGTGGGCGTCCTCTGGGGCTCGCGTTCTACCGTAAAACGGGCGACCTCTACATCGCCGATGCGTACAAGGGGCTGATGCGGGTTGGACCGCGCGGCGGCGAGGCCGAGTTGCTCGCCACCGAGGCGGACGGCATCCCGTTCAATTTCGTTAACGGCGTCGACGTCGATCAGGCCACCGGTGATGTCTACTTCACCGATAGTAGCACTACCTACCCACGCAGGTACATATAGAGAACAATCCAAATTAAATTTTAAAAAATATGTGCATGCAAATCTGCAACGTATATAGCCATAATGGAGGTGGGCGAACCTGATCATCATTGAGATGACTTGTGTGTTCATGTACATGCAGATTTAACAGCGAGATTATAATGAACGCTGACGCGACTGCGCGGCTGCTAAAGTATGACATGCAGACGAAGCGGGTGACTGTGCTTAAGGCCGGGCTACCTTATGCCAACGGCGTGGCGGTCAGCCACGACGGGAAGTACATCGTGGTGGCGCACACCGTGCCGTGCCAGGCGTTTAGGTACTGGCTCAAGGGGTCCAAGGCCGGCCAGTACGAGCTCTTCGCTGACCTGCCAGGGTACCCCGACAACATCCGACGCGACGCCAACGGAGGCTACTGGGTGGCGCTCAACCAGGAGAAGGTGCGGCTCGACGCAACGTCTCCTCCGGTCAAGCACCTGGTTGGCGTCCGTCTCACCGGCGAGGGCGTCGAGGTTGAGGAGCTGACGGCTGCCAAAGGCGTGACTCTAAGCGAGGTCACAGAGACGGGCGGCAAGTTGTGGCTCGGCTCTGTCGAACTCGACTACGTTGGCCTAGTTGCATGATCAGTTTATAGCAGATTAATTAGGTGAAATTACTATGCAGTAGTCGTAACCAGGCATATATTACGTTTATGTAACATGCACAACAAGAGCGAGAGATAAACGAGTATACAGATATTCAGCCTGAATTCTTACATGAGCATGCAAAAAGTACAATCCCATCGCGATATCGAAAAGTCCAACTCTACATAGCTCTTGTATGTACGGTTCCAAGGATTCACAAAATCAAGTCCGTTATAAGGTCTATGCTACAACGAATTGACTTGAATAGCTTTGTAGGGAGGAGGGTAAAGGCAGCTGAAGTACTCGCTTGAATGGGCAGATACGGGATACAAGTCACAAAAGCATCTCTTGATCCAGAATCGACCAAATTTTCGGTTTTTCGTTCTCCAGTGTTGTAACGCAGGCCCAGCTTCCTTCGTTTAGTGCAGTTACCATATCTTGTTCTTCAACCAAAAGAGCATCAAAACTACACCGATCACAATGGCAACGGGGGCATACTTACGAATCAAGGCCTGAAATCCAAAAGAGTTGTGCATACCATAAATGAGATGCTGGAAAAGGTAGATGAAATGTAGACGAATGCAGATTGAAATTAAGGGCAACATAATGACAAACATTGTGAAACAAAGTACAAACTGGAAAATGCCAATGTGGATATCCATGTTAGTAGTCAAGGTTACCGACCAGGTATGCTGCTAAAGGCAATCCTTCAGTTAAATGATTGAGAGAACTCGTGAGCCCAACCACCCACAGCTGAATAGTTTGGTTGCTTCTAGAATCCGATGAAAATGACCAATTGATCATAGATAGTGAAATAATTAATAAACACAACCGAGAAACATCATTTTGTTAGCTAAAGGGCAGCTTCTAACAATAGGCTCATGGAGATGTTTGTTTTTATTGTCATACTTGTATACCACTTAAAAGCATATTGCACATGCTGAAGAAACTGATAAATAATTTCAGATGTTTTTGGGTAACATCAATACTTTGTTTCCAACAATTCTAATTAAAAAAAAGTGCTCAGCTCAGCTGACAAATGCATCTGCTAAAATAGCGCATGCCATTGTGTAAATGGATTACCTGGCGATTGAGATCCTTAGCCTTGTCTGCATAGATTCTTGTGTCAGAAGTCAGCCTAGTTGACATTTCAGTGACCTCTGCAAAGATTGAGCATTATTTAATCCAGTCAAACCGTAGTATCAGTTATCACACAATGAAATGCAAAGGAAAGGGTAAAGTAGGGTACAAGTCTTTAGTAGTGAAAACATCTGAATCAGGCCAGTTAATTGCAAATAAGAAAAAGGTAGATTTAAGAGGTATTTGCCTGACGCATGCATGTTACAGAAATCTGACGGTTTATTGTAGCAAGACATATACTGTAAAGGTACATTTAAGAGGTATTTGCAAACTTACGGTCTAGCTTTTCACCAACACCAAGAACTTCTTGAACATTGCGAGTCATAATTTGATGCACCTCATAGAGCTCATCATTTAATTTCGCAAGATTCCTCTGGGTTCTAGTATCCAAATAGAGTTTCTTAGTCTTCTGAATGAATGTGTCTAGGTAGAAAGAGGAATAAGTTATCAGCCAGTTGAACTTGAGTACACAATCGAAAATAATGCTGACATGTGAATTCTAGAAACATACCAAACTTAATAAAGGCATATGGCCTTGCAGCTGTTTCAATTTGACTGCCATTGGCTCTTTCAAATTCGTTTTTCAGATCTTCTAGGTACTGGAACGCAAGTTTCTTTGGATAAGAACGGTCACACATTGTCAGATAACATACTCGCCCCTCAATGATGTAGCTGTTTATTTGGATTAAGGTTCAACAAGATCAAACCACAATAAACTTAGCAAACCAATACAAGCTAAAAAATGCATTACAAGAATAACATTAGCTGGATGCTGAGTGTTGTCTTTCACAACAGAACACGATGCATGTAGCAGGTTAAATAAGATTATGATCTTAAAGTTAGTCTTGATAAATGGCCTCACATACTAACAGCAAGATCACCAAGAGTATCAAATAAGTACCACATGCTTGCAAGTTGTAAGATCCTAAAGATTAAGTGAATGCTACAGAAAAGAGAAAATCTAGACTAGCTATTGTGCAATCAAGATTGTACATTTAGCCTAGCCAATCACATAGATTACTCAAATGTTTACCCATTTTCTTGTTTACCTGCGGTTAATACAACTATCCAGCATATGTTGAAATATTCATCACCAGAAAAGAAATGTAATGATTCATGGATGCAACATGTGAACTTGATCAACAACATAGAAGAATGACTGCATGTTCAGATGTAAATATTTAGCACCTAGATATGCTATATCACACAGTTTGCATGGATTCAAAAGAATGGAACAAATTCAACAGTCATGAACAATGCTCAGAATAAAATTGCCACAGAGAGCATAAGGATACTGAAAAAAGTATGGCCCAGTCTCAATTGACATCCGCGAGGCTTCATGTTGCCCCTTTGATAAGTTTTTGAACAGAAGTTTAGCTTGCTGCTTGTAGAAGTCAGCGTCCTTCTGATCACGCCCATCATCCAACCCTTCTGCCAGTGGAAGGCCATCAGTGACACGTGCTATCATTGTCAGCTTCACCATTTTGTCAAGAAGGCCAGAAACAACTGCAAACTACACCAGAATACCAAATGAACCTGCCAGGGAAAAAAGATGCTTCAGGTGTGGTTCCAACTTCAAGTGTTATTTTATACTTCACAACAGTACATACTTAGGTTTCTAGTCAACATATAAATAAGCAATCCAGGAAAGGGACCATAACCACCACCCAAGCATTTCATGTCATTTTTGCAGTATCACATTTCTCAGGGCAATTTGACAATCACATATGTTCCAGTGATTAAGGATGACAAATCTGTTGCACAAATCGATAGCAATGAATTCTACACAGCAAGTCAAAAAAAGGGGCCCTAATTCATATGTACGAAATACATTGTTTCAATCCAAACAATTTTGTATCAGAATGCCACCGTAAACATAAAACTCACAGAGCAGGTCACAAACATAACGTAGCATTGGGGAAATTCAGAAATGCAGGGGCAAAAACATCAAATCCTATTCTTAATTCACCAAGTACCCAGAACAGTCAATTCCCTGATATATACTATACATTGATAACTCCCCTAGATGAACGAATCCTAATTTTTCCAATACTAATGGGTGCTCCTACTACAGCCTCTGCAATACTTGAAGCAATTACGATTGAATCAATCAACCCACGTAAAAAACAATCAACAAAAAGAAGAGGAAACATCATCTAAAATGCCGCGAGATCAAGGCAATTTAATTACACGAACAGGCCGAGCAATACTTGAAGCAAGCCAGCACACCCATGTTATCGGCTTCAGCGAAACCATCCTGCTACCAGCTAGACGAATCACATCCGTACTACGGCTACCGTGAGCAGCAGGCCAGCAGCCACTAGATCGAACCGCGAAAATAGGAAGGGGGAAGGGCAAGCGATTGCGTCAGATCTGCCGGATCTGGACGGTAGTGCAGGGAAACGAAAGGAGTGGATCGAGGAAGAGGGGTGGAGCGTACAGGAAGGAGGCGGTTGAAGGGGAGGCGACGCGGTGGCCGTCTCCGGGAAGAGCCGAAGAGGAGGAGATCGCGGCCGCGGAGTCGCCGGAGCACGGAGGACGCGGATGTCTCGAGAGCCCGTTCCGTCCTCTTCACTTTTCTTCTTTTCTTCTTAAGTACGTATCCAAATTTACTTGTACTGAATTGCAGTAGAAGCCTAATTACGCAATTGGCCCGTCAAAACTAGGCCAAGGTACTTTCGGCCCAGATAGAGCACTTTACGCCGCTCTCGAGGCCCACTTCTTCTTTGCAACTTCCACTTTCCTCTTCCCAATTCTCCCGCCACGGCGAAACCCTAAAACCTAGATCTCGCCGGCCGGCAGCGTCACCGGCCGCAGCGATGTGACGATGTCGAACGCGAAGGGTTCGAAGATGCTGCAGCTGGTGAACTACCGCATGGGCGTGACCATCCAGGACGGGCGCCAGATGGTCGGCAAGTTCATGGCCTTCGACCACCACATGAACCTCATCCTCGGCGACTGCGAGGAGTTCGGCTGGCCTGCCGCTGTCCAAGTCGTCCAAGGCCTCAGGCTTCCGCGAGGGCCGAAGGACGCTCGGCCTCTTCCTCCTCCGCGGCGAGGAGGTTGTCTCCATGGCCGTCGAGGGCCCGCCGCCCTCCCGACCAGTCACGCGCGAAGGCCAGTGGCGGCGCCGGCGGTCTCGCGGGGCCTGGGGTCGGGCGCGCCTCCTGGCGGGGGGTTCCCTCCGGCGCGCTCCTCCAGACTCAGCCCGGGCTGGCCGGCCCCGTGCTCGGTGTCGGCGGGCCCGCACGAGGCATGATGCAGCCACAGATCTCGCGGCAGATGATGCCAACCTCCCGAGGCGCCGGCGGTCGCGTACCCGCAGGTGCTGCGCCCTCCGCCGCCTGGGCAGGCGCCGCCGGCGTTCCCCGGCGGCGCCCCCTGCCGATGCCGATGCAGTTCCAGCGCCCACCGGTGGCGCCTCCCCCGGTGTTCCCAGGCGGGGCACCCCCCTTCACAGCAATTCATGAGGGGACCGCCACCTATGGGTTGTCCAAGACCTGGTATGCCTGGAGCACCGCCACCTCGGAGGCCAGGGATGCCCACCACCAATGTTCAGGCCAGGAATGACGGCTGCCTGACCAACAGCAACCTAGGCAGAACCCACCGCAGTAAATTCTACTTAATGGTAAGTTTTGTCTCTACGATTTCTGATTTAGGTGATGGATGATTCACACTAGCATGTTATTAAGCGATGAATATTGTCTACTTACGAACAGCCTATTCATTTTCAGTTCAACCTGATGGAAATTCGATTTTTCATCTGTAAGGTTATATACAATCCAGGCGTCCTAAGTAGAGAGTTCATTGGATTATTCTACTGTATTGCAGCTCTAGCTATAGTTGAATATCATGATTGTGTTTAATTTTTTGTTTACAATGTGTTCCCTTAACATATGATGTAATATGAATCTTATGTGTGTCGCCTTTTATTTTAGTTTTGAAAGTATCACTAATTAGATATTCCCCTTTCAATACAAGGGTGGATTATCAATTTGTATTGCTTCAACCTGTTGAACTGATGATCAGTAAAGCTTGAATATGTATAATGAAAGCTGAGATATATACAATCAGCCATATAAGTTGTTTCACATTCTCCGCTGTATAGAAGCTCTAATTGGGTGCACTCCACTTTGAATGGAAAATGTGTTACCTAAAACCCTGAATACTCAAGGACGTAGATGTATCAGCATGTATTTGGGATATGTGTCTCACTAACTTGTAGCCTAGGAGGTGTGATTGTTTGAACTTTCACTGATGGAACATATAACTATAGCCAATACCCTTTTTAGAAAGCTATAGTTGAGCACCCCTGAGATGTCTCTAAGTGCTGTGGAGTAATATTAGCTCACAAATTTTGAGATAATGCCTGAATTGTAAGGTCAATAGTCTTCTGTAAATGACATGACAGCTTCTTTTATTTGCCAAGGGACATTCTGCACAGCAGGTAATTTGCCTTGAACAGAGGGAAAAAAGTCCATGGAATTAATGTGTTGTGTGTGCACCCACCAAGGCCTTTCTTCTGTTAAGCTTATCTGTCCTCATGCATGTTCAAAATTTACCTGCAATTTACTTTTATCATGTAGAAATGCATGTCTTTGGTTCATTGTATGCTGTGCTCAACCATTCTATTGTAGTATTCACTACAGTTTTGTGGTTTCAGATTGGAACTGGCATGCTCACTCTGAGTGGTCAAGATCTGTATAGGCATGACCAGAATGGAGATTTCTTGGATGTAACAATTATGAGATGCTAATTAGTAGCTTTTACTTAGATTTCAAGTAATTCACTGAAAATGAATTACCTCTAACAGCTTTAAACCACTTTGCCAGAACATCCATATTAAGGTAATGATTGTTTGTTAGTGTTGGTTCAACAGTAATTTACATAGTCGAATTGAAGGTCGTGAAGCACTTGCTATTGTGTATTGGATGATGCTATGCCCCTTGCATGCTACTTCAATGTGAAATCTAGCTCATGAGCTGGCTCTCCTTTTTTCAGACAGATGCACTTGAAATATAGTTTTTTTTGTTAAAATCAACTTAGCAAATCATTTTGTTTTAAATCTTTCTTTCATGATAGTAGACATTGGCATGTTTTTTTTCCTTAAAACTTTTTTGCCGTTGTTTTAGTTCGTAGTTTGCATCTTCAAATTAGTTGTTTTATACTTATGGTACTGTGTTTTTAAACTTATGGGACTAAGTTGCTTAGTCCATTTAATTGGTTGCCCTTTCGAAATTGTGTGGAGGAGATAGCACATTTTCCAGCAAGCAACCAAAAACAATTGTGAGGAACTTATTTGTTTGAGCTTAATTTTAGCTTCTGACTTGTGAGTTCTTACAGACATCGTGGATTTTGCTTCATTGTCATTTAGTTGTCACTCAGGTCGGTTATTTTCTTTTTGTCTTTGAATCTGACTACCACCTTGTACTCATGTTAACATAGTTATATAGGTGAATTGTGAACATAAACGTAAGAGAAAATTACTGTCATTTTTCCCATAATTCCATCCAGTTGTTGTTTACTTGCACCTCTACCGTCTGGCCAAAGGAGATAGCACACAAGTCTGCATAGGAGGACCAAAATGCCCCTTAGACCACAATGACTTAGTATCAACTAGTGTTAGAATGGAAATCCTCTAAATGCAAATATTCGCTTGTAGGTGCTTGTCACAAGATGGTCTATAGATCTTTGTAGTGTACACTATTATGCCTCTGAATCTGATGCATATTGATGTAATGGTTCTTTCTAGAGTTAAATAGTCAATTGATCTGTTTATGAACTTAATAGTGTTTGCTGTTCCACCTTTGCAGCATCTCCATTCTCCAGCAATAGAGGAAACTTCTTCCTGCTATTAGTATGAAATAATTTGGCAGCGTAACTTTTAAATGTATCTTTTTAACTATGTTTTTTGCTACTTCACAAATTTATGTTCATACACTATTCCTTACTAATCTTCCAATCAACATTCCAGGCTCTCCTGTAGCGAATTCTGCCTTATATATCTTCATCGTTCTATGTTGCTTCGGATAAAGTAGTTTCTTGATGTATGTGGAGATTCGGGGGTTGTTAGTTGTGGACAATTCTAGTGGATTCATTATGCCTGGACCCCGTTTTGGTGGATCTTGTTCCTTCTTTTGGACAATCACCTTTTGATCATAATTAACTTAGAACTGGATGCCTGTGTTTTACGTCACTAGTTGTTTTGTTTAATTTCTGTGCATCGGCCGTCAGGTACATCTCAATGGTCTTCTCTCTACTATTGTGGCTAACTGGTTTTGCCCTCTTGTCCTTGAGCTTGCTCACACCCATGTTTTGCTTCAGGTGTAAAGGGATCGACAGGCCCTGTATCTGTTCCGTGCTACAGCAAAAGGGTGAGGTTGGTGAGCTGTGGTTAAAAGCCTACAGAAAATGTCAATGTCATAGTATTTTGTTTTAAGATTATTGTGCTCCTTTTAATGTCCTTTTGCTAGTAATTATAATATGTCAGCATTACATTGCAGTTTGGTCCCAAGGGAAAGGATGCATCCCATCAGCTTTGATTCAACGGTCTTGTAGTCATCATGATAAAGACGAGATTACAACCTTTGATGCTTCAGTCTGTTCGTTCTTTTCGCTGGATTTTTGGGTAATCATCTTCGTCATCGTATGCATGTAGTTTCGCATGGACCAGCCGACGGCTTGGGCCTACGCCGCCCCATTACATTCTACACTGCAACACGAACCAACTGCTGCTACATCTGATAAAAGCTTTCAAAAGCTTAATGGTAGAGGTACGTAATCTTCGATCGATATCGTTGGCCGCCTATTTGCACTTTGCAGGCTGGTATTTTGTGCTGCATCTCATGGAGTTGCGTGTAGCAGTCTCGTGGAGTATGGCGCTTCGTTCATTCCGGCCGCCTACATGTTGCGCGAAGCAGTCTCATGGAGTATTTGTGTGCTTGAGTTTTGCGATTCTTCAGTAAGGAAGGAGCAGTAAATTAATGGTCGGGTAATGGAAGCATTAAAACACTTCTTCTCCTCAACCCTCGTTGTTTTGTTACTATTGATTTTTCTCAGGCACGTTTAGCATCAGGTCTTCAACCAAATAAAACCAACTCAGGTAAGCCTCATCAGGCAAAAAAACATCACGATTTCAAGGAACCTTCAGGAGCCATTTTTTCTCGGGCAGATAGCTCAGGGTAGAATCAAACAGGTCACTAATCTCCGGCGTCTATTACTAACTAAACGGTCCGTAATTTCCCTAAAAAAACCTAAACGGTCCGTAATGATGCTGTGCTGCAATGTAACTTCTCAACCGTGTATGGTGCAAATTGCTGCTTGTGTTTAAGTGCAGCCGCAACCGCCACTTGTGGCATAAATGCAAACCAAACCGTATTCCTTATGATTTCAGCTACTCGCTCGTTAGCTGGCACGGCAAAAAGGCAACATTTAAGTTCACGAGTGTGCGTCGAAAACGCATGAATAAGTACAAGATCTTCGAAACACACCTTTAATCCTTTATCATTATGAGTATATATATTTTCTACCCAATGTATGCATTTACTATCCCAAAACACTTGAAGTGGAGTCACTGCTCCTTCTGTTCTGAAAAAACCCAACCTTTGTATCCCCAGATAAAATTAGTGGTGAAGAAAAAGAATATATTGTTCTCTCATTAATATGAATGTAGGATTAGTGAATAGGTAGATAAGGATTATTGATGGGATAAAATTTCTTAATTTATGGACCGGGGCAAATAAGAAGATATGAATTAATTTATTTTAAGATAAAGTTTAAACTTTAGAAGTTAATTTATTTTGAGATAAATGGAGTGACATTTTATGCTGCCCATTGTTCTGCACTTCTTGTTGCCTCGGACCATCGCATCGCGACCGATCAATATGGACCTCCTGCCGCCACACCACGCTTGAAGATGCCGTGCCCATTCAATGGCTCCCGCTGTCCAATTAGCCGATATATCGTCGTACGCCGTGCGTACCAGTGTGTGCACACTCATGCGTGGACAGCAACGCTACCATGCCTCGCGTACAACGATCCGGCAGGGCTGGCGGCCTGCGCGCGCTTGACAGCGACAACCCATCCTGGTTGCTGAGTGCCGAAAATTGCCGCGAACACTGTTGATAGCCAACAAGAGTTTGTAGGGGTAGACCGATCCAGCCCTGTCTAAGACTCAGGCCGCACCAACCTATTGCGACTCATGAATAGCCAATCTCAGGCCCCGGTCATGGCCTAGTAGCCTCCTTAGGTGGCCTGGAACCTAGGTGTTTGTCCCTCCTATCTCGGCTCAGGTACTATTAAGCTTAGGTGGCCTATGTAAAACCGTTTGCGCTCTTTGGGCATGTTTGATCCATTCCCTAATTTTACCACACATGCTTGCTAAACTAGCCAGCTAAAAAACTGCGGTAAATCATGAATGTGGCAATGGAACAAACGAATAGCCTTATAAAATGCGGCATATCTTGGTAAAAGGCATACAATTCTACATGCACAACCGACCGACGACGGCGACGACGTACGCTCCGCGCCCCCGCGCACGCACGACGCCCTTGGATGCTAACCATGTCACGGACGCGGACGGACGGCCTCGCGCGCTTGCCGATCAGCGGGCAAGCGAGCGAGCGAGAGTAATGGCGGGAATGAAACCGCCAACCACCAGACCGGACCGGACCAGACACCGGCGTCAGTAAATTAAATGGCGATCCGACCCGAGCCGATCAGCTAGCTAGCTCGTGCGCTGTACACGTCGACGAGAAGGCTATTTTTTCCGTCTTAAAATAAAAAAATATATTAGATGTGATATATTTTAGTATTATAATTTTATTTTATATTTTTATATTTTAAGATAAAAAAGTAGCTAGCTATTGGAGCCCGACACGTGCGTGCATAGACGCGATGAACGCGATCGGGCCAGAGATGGCGCGAGTTACTGGCTTGTGTGTCACCGGGACGTTGCTTGCTTCAAAAACTTGGGTGCGTGCATGCATGCGAGCTGTACATGGGCAAGGACACGGTACAAATTCTCTGTGTGGTTTTTGGAAATGATTTGCATGCAATTTAGGACATTATATTAGCGCTGTAGACATTAATTGCTCGCACTCCTATCTTGATCTGTGTATTCTGGTAATGAATTCAGCATGGTACTGTAGCCACCTCGCAGGATATACCTTTACCTGTAGGGATTAACTGATGTTGGTTTGTATAAATACAGTAGATGCTTTTAATCTAACACTGTTGTTAACTTCTATCTGAGGCTGCTGCAAAGTTATCAAAAGTACGTATTAGTACGATACTAATTGATGGGTGATCATCCTGTAAATTGTAAAAGTTATCTGAAGCGGTACATGTTAGTGGGTCATGCCGTATATACGCTTTTGATCCACTGTCCTAGCTATCATACGACGGGGCATGAGTAATTAGAAATTTTTTACCACAAAATTAAGGTACTTCAATACAAACCGTTAGTTTCAGGTGAGGATACATTTGTGTTGCTTATCTCATCGTAATTCTTTTTCGCGATTACGTGGAAATTAAAATGTGCACATTGTATCAGCAAATATGTACCATACACATATATACCTACGAGTACGTATGTCCTCTTCAACAGTACAACGTATGCACCAGAGATAGAGGTCACATATAAATATGTGAACATAAACTAATTCCAAGTAACATACTTACCTGTTTAATTATAATTGTGGATACTACGATTTAAATGGCGACGAATAAATTCATCCACCCATAGTGTACAAACAAATGTACTTCCTGGTGACATCGCAATTTTTTTTTGTGTCCTTTGACAAAAGGTAATGGATGTCGCATACTTTTCCTAGGACCATGATTACAAGTTGAAAGATGCTAGTTTTATCGCCGTATTTGTACGACATTAACACGCACATGCACGTTACTCCACTGCATTGAATTTTAGGGCCACGGTTTTTGTGAGGTTGATGGATGCGTTAGGTACACAATCAGTTCCAAAAATCTCTTGCCCATGACATTTCATTCTGCCTCACTGGAATTATTTGTGTGTTCTAAGCAGGACATTGTACTGGCACAGCTAGTGCGCTGCACAAGTTAGGTGGAGAGGGTGGCATTTATTCACAATGTTTCATCCATCACCTGCAAAGAAATCTCACAAACTCCAGAGCACTCTGAAGTCTAAAGTTTCAGAGTTCAAAAGATTCAGTGCAAACAATTATGTGCAGCAGTGTCTCTTGCATTTTAATTATGTCCATATTCAAATGCCAGGAATGCTGGGGTGCTTTGATGCTTGCTCACCTTAGCTTTATGCAAAGCAAGGAGGAGAGGCCTCATCAGGTGTAAAAGTGCTAAAAGGTAAAAAAAAAAAGAATCCAAGAAACGGAGGAAAAGCACTGAAAGAAAAAGGGCAATGTTCACCACACTTGCTAACAGTGGTGCAATAAATTTGGGCCATATGTGGTACTCACCCAGGAAAAGTTCATTTGGAGAGTAAAGCATCATTTAACACTGCCAGATTGTTACTGTGCAAATGTGCAGTCGTACCAGCATCATGTCCTAACATCTACTTACTGATTCAGTTACAATCTCAAGCAAGGGAAACAGTAGGTCAGCAGCAACATTCTCAAATTATATTAAGGTCAGTCAAAGTAATTTTGTTCCTCCTAGTAAATCAACAGAGTTCACTAAACAAATCTACAGCATAAAGCAGCACAATGTTATACTCCTAACAATCACCAATCAGAATCTGATCCCAAGAAAGCAGAGAAGCACTGGTGTATATATTTTCTTTTCTGAAGACTCATCAGTGAGAAAAAGAGAACACTGGGACTGCTAGTCCTTGTCTTTTGCCTGCTCCCTGTTTCCAGCTCAATCTTTGGAGACACACCTGTCCGTTGCTGCCTGCAGCTACCTCATGCTTCTGCCAGCCACCCGTGAGTGATGTGCAGCGCAGGCAAGCCAGCATTTGTACTACTGGTCTACAAGTAGCAGCAGTATCAGGGATACTCACACTAGCCGCTAGTCAGTATACTGTAATAAGGTTCTCTTCTTATTTATCCGTTTTGTTCTTGAGTTTCATCAGTGATCTGAGCAAGGTTTTCTTTGCTCTTCCAGTGTTGTCTAGGTTCCGGCTGCGAGCTAGGTAATGTTCAGTTAATCTGCTGCTTGGTTCTTCTGAAGTAGTATAGTAGTCTTGGCGCCAAGTGATGAGTTCTTCAGTTAACATGCTGATTTTTGTCTTGTTCCTGTCAGTTCAAGAAGAAGGCAAGCTATCAAGAAACGTGATCTTTGATCATTTGCTCTTCCTGATGATAATTTGGTTACTTCCTGGTCCTATGAACACACATCAAAGCCTTGATTCCACTGTTGCTGGTACATACTGTCCTTGATCATAGAAGGAGAAGAAGGAATCATTAGAGTTCAGAGATAATTTTTTTTTGGCAGTACAGATTGTTTGGTCTGCTTCTCTGCTAGCTCCTGTTGGTTCTTGCTGATCAAGAAGCAGTAGCATTTGATGAGAGCTTCTCCAATGGCGGGTGCAAGTCATCACCTGGTCGTCTTCTTCGCGATGTTGCTTGCATTGCTCCCGGGAAGCTCTCAGCTGCAGTACTCCCAGATATGGACGCTGTTCAAGATCCAGCAGATGCTGAACCACCCCCCGATGTTGAGCCACTGGCGCCGGACCACCGACTTCTGCGGTGGCGGCGGCACGGTGGCGCCGTCGGCCGCCGTCGTGTGCTACGGCGACACGGTGACGCAGCTGCACATCGCCGGCGCGAGGGGGGCGCCTCCCCTCCCGATGAACTTCTCCATCGGCGCCCTCGTCATGGCGCTGTCCAGGCTCCCCGACCTCAAGGTGCTCACGCTCTCGGGGCTCGGGCTCTGGGGCCCCTTGCCGGACAAGATCGGCCGGCTCGCCGCGCTGGAGATCGTCAACATGAGCGGCAACTATCTCTACGGCGGCGTGCCGGGTGGGCTGTCCAATCTCACCAGCCTCCAGACCCTGATCCTCGACGACAACCTACTCGCCGGCGAGTTGCCGGCGTGGATCGGGGAGCTGCCGTTGCTGGCCGTGCTGAGCTTGCGGAACAACTCGCTGGGAGGCGCCGTGCCGGCGTCCGTCGGCCGCATGGCGTCGCTGAGGTCGCTGGTGCTCGCGTCGAACAACCTGACGGGGAACCTGCCGGACATGAGTGGCCTGACCAACCTCCAGGTGATCGACGTCGGCGACAACTCGCTCGGGCCGGCGTTTCCGGCGCTGGGCAGGAAGGTGGTCACTGTGGTGCTCAGCCGGAACAGGTTCACCGGCGGCCTCCCCGCAGAGCTCACCTCCTCCTACCTGCTGGAGCGGCTCGACGTGTCGTGGAACCGCTTTGTCGGGCCGTTCATGCCGGCGCTGCTGTCCCTACCGGCCATCCGGTACCTCAACGTCGCCGGCAACAGGTTCACCGGCGTGCTCTCCGACAAGGTGCCCTGCGGCGACAACCTCCAGTTCGTCGACCTGTCCTCCAACCTCCTGACCGGCAGCGAGCCGGCTTGCTTGAGGCCGGACAAGAAGCCGGCGACAGTGGTGCTCGTCAACGCCAATTGCCTGGACACGGCCGACGATGCGTCGCAGCACCCTTCGCCGTTCTGCCAGAACCAAGCATTGGCCGTGGGGATAGCTCACGGCAAGCAGAGGAAGAAGATTACCCATCAGGCTGGCTTTGTCGCCGGCATTGCAATGGCGGCTCTTGCCGCCGTATCGGCCGTCGCCATCATCTCCTTCTTCGCCGTGAGGAAGAAAAACAAGAAAGGTGTAATGGTGAGGCCACCGGCGACGATGGGAGAAGAAAATTCTTCGAGTACAAGTGGCTACCCTTCCAAGATGTTCGCTGATGCACGTATGATCTCTCACTCATCACTGCATTTTATCTCAAATTTTCTTCAGATATCAGCACTTGATGTCAAAGTTCACTGATTTTTTATTTCTTATTGGTTTCTGGGATAAAATCAAAACAGGATACATATCACAGACAGTGAAGCTGGGAGCTCTGGGAATTCCACCATACAGAACATTTTCTTTGGTTGAGCTCGAAGCTGCCACTGACAACTTTGAGAATTCTTTCTTACTGGGGCAAGATTCATTTGGTGAGGTATGCAAATCTTCGCCATCGATCAATAATTCACAGTCTATTCAGCATTGGACTAATTAATGCATGAAATTCACTGTATTCTGTTCAAATTACCCTCATGAGCTTATGTGAGTATCTGATCAATATGTTTACATTTATAAAAGCTTGGAAGCTGAGACCATTTGTTGTTTGCCAGATGTATCGGGGAAGACTAGGCAATGGCACACTAGTGGCAATCAGGAGCCTGAAGGTTAAGAGGAACCAGACTTCCCTAAGCTTCACTCGCCACATTGAAACCATATCTAGGCTCAGACACCGGAACTTGGTCAGCGCTCTAGGACACTGCTTTGAGTATGATCTTGATGATTCTACCGTAACCCAGTTGTACCTCGTGTTCGAATATGTGCAAAACGGGAACCTACGGAGCAGGATTTCGCGTATGTTAATTGTCAATTGCCCTTCGTTTTTCAGTTGTTTGCAGTATTCAGTCACTGACTGTTGTTGCACTGCATTCTGAACTGATTTTCACCAGAAGGAACTGAAGGAAGAAAGCTCACATGGTCGCAGAGAATATCAGCTGCCATTGGTATTGCCAATGGCATTCAGTTCTTGCATGGAGGGATGATGCCTGGTCTGTTTGGAAATAACCTGAAGATCAACAACATTCTTCTCGATCAGAATCATGTCGCGAAAATCAGCAGCTACAATATCCCGATACTAGGAGAGGCCATGAAATCTGAGGTAGATCAGTGATTTTAACAGTGACCAACCCTTGGAATATTTTTTCTGACTGCTGACTAACAATGTTATGCTGTTTGTCAACCGAAACAGGGAGGAGCTGGAAGCAGGCACCACACTGAAAGGTACTTACAAGGACATCTTTAAGTCCATATGAAGCAGAATGATACCTAATGACAATGCTATGATCTGGCAGTTTCAATCAGTAGTACTAATAACACCATTGTATTTTTGCATTTGTTACTTTGCAGTCCAATGCTCAGCGATAAAACCGACATCTTCGATTTCGGGGTGATCCTTCTTGAGATCGTGTCTGGAAAGCCAGTCACATCCTTATATGAGGTTGAAATAATGAAAGAACTGGTATGTGACACGATCATCACCTGAACCCATGTTCACCTGAAAATGGCAACTTCTGAACTTATCTATCTAGCAGTGCACAACACAATCTCTGAACCTCCCTCTTCTTTCAGCTGCTATGGGCAGTCGCCGATGATGATTTGGTGAGGAGGAGGAGCTTTGCAGACCAGGAAGTGAGCAAGGGATGCTCCGATGAGTCGCTGAGGACGATCATGCAGATCTGCCTGAGGTGTCTGGCCAAGGAGGCGGCGCAGCGGCCGTCGATCGAGGACGTCCTCTGGAACCTGCAGTTTGCTGCCCAGGTGCAGGACGACTGGGAAGGAGATAACCGGAGCAGCGATGGGTCACTGGTGTTGTCGTCGTCCCGGGTTACTAAATCCGCCAGATTCCAGAATGAGCAAACCAGGTGTGCTTCTGCCATGTATCCAAATCAATCATCCATCCACTGATCAAGTGATCATCACATTTGCAAGCCATGGTTGGTTTGTTAGATTCGTAGTTCTTGAGGTGTTTATAGGTGGCTGTTGGGTTGGTGTGTACCGATGAAATCAGATGGACCACGCTGTTTTTTTTTTCACAAAGATTGTTTGTTTTAAATAAGATTCTGAAATGCAGCTTGTTCCTACAGGTCTGGCCGTGAAAAAGAATGTGAGGTTTCGTCAGCTCGTGGGTCAGTGTGGCTGCAGGCTGCAACTGAAGATGGAAATTTTGAGACAGCGTGCAACACAGGCAGGAGGCAAGCTGAAGACGAGAGATATTGATGAACTGATCCTCCAAGATGTGCTTCACTTTCTTGATGCACACCTTCCCTTTCCTGACTGTTTTTGCTCTCTGAATCCTTGATCTTAGTAAACAATAATAATTGTATTTCTCCAGGCGAACAATAATGGTGTACTGTGCAAGCACCTGTACCGTTCTGTCAATATAAAAGCTGTAGTTTCTACAAACGGTCATAGTTCCGTGATAATTATAAAACACCTGCCGTTTGTGCCAATTACAGAATCAGCAACCTTCTCGTGACTGAACGGGTAGTACAGCGAGAAAGCACAAAGGATTCAAGAGGCTTCTGCAACCTAGCAGCAACAGCAACTTCTTGGCTAGTATAATTCTTTACATAAGCATCAATACCTTATAAATTCGTCAAATAGGTAGCCACTACATTGGGAAAACAAGAAGGGCAAGCAGGGATTCAAGCACAGGAACAACAACCACTGAAGATTTTTTATGTTTTTAGTAGGTGATACAGACCAGGAAAGCCAGAAATGCATATGTTTAGGCGAAGCTTATTGCAGAAACTGCAACTCGATTATGTCCTTGGCTTAGTCGGCCGTCCAGCTCTGCTCCACAATCTCGCGGACTTTGCGGTTGTATTCACGCTTGTTCTCGCTGAACAGTCTAGCTGCTTCAGAGTTTGCAGGAGAATTTGGGTTTGGGTCACAGAGCAGGGACTGCAGATAAAGGCACAAAAGAAACCGCTAAGTTTGATATGTTGAATTGAGGATACAGGCGGGCAGACATCAACTATGGTCCCCCAAGCCATTATTTGTCAGCAAATGTAGGTCAATAATCCGAACAGCAACATGAAATGGATGAAAGGCTCTAATCATGCTAGAATCAGACTATAGATACTATTGAGAACTGATTTATCTGTGTCACATTACCCTTATAGAAGGTTGTTTGGTACTTTGGTAAAAGAATAACGGTTGTCAGTAAAATCTGGATCTGACTTTGGTGGATGCAAGTTATAATAGAGGGAAAGGATTTCCTTCATGGTTGGGATTACTCCTATGCTAATAACGTGAAAAAAATACAAAAACTGTATGTCTATACCACAGTTGAAGCGCCTAAAGGTGAATTTGGCGTCTTTCTTGCCAGCAATGGGAGTAATCGTATTTTCTACTATGTACAAATGGTTGTAGTCAAGTAACTACAACAAAGGAAAGCATTAAACCAAATGAAGCTATCGATGTGATTGTTAAGTCACTCTGGAAGGTTAAAATGATACCTGGATAGAGGTCAATATCGCAGCAACATCATAAATAGGGCTCCATTGATTCTGTAGGATATCCAAGCAGATACTTCCATCTGCATAAACTGAATGGATAACAAAATAATGAGTTGTGCATATCTTCAAGAATTCAATCTCTTGGGAATAATGTAGTAGTTTGCAAAGATAATTAAGTGGTTAAAAAACAAGCGAATGAGACATACTATTTGGGTGAAACATCCTTGAAACAAACCGAACAACCGGTGGCTTGTTGGGATAATCTTCTGTGAATTGTAGGGTCAACTTGAACGTGCCTATATATGTTGCAAAGATCATATCTTAGAGATCTTATTAGTACTAACTTAACATGTATATTATGTTCATAAGAAATAGCACCACAAAACATGCATCAGTGATGTGATTTTATCTGATTGCAAGTTGCAATCCTAACATACAAAAACAAAGGGATATGATTATGAACTGTGTATGTCCAAAGCATTTAATCAATTATTTTAAGCCCATAAGAGTGGAGGTGTCGTACGAGCAAAATGTGGACACCAAATGCTAAAAAGAGAATTCCCATCCTCGTAAACTAAGGTGACTTTCCTGTATATTCTACCACTCTTTTTATAGTTTTATTCCAAACAATAAATAGACCACCAAATGTAGCTACCATCTAATTGCTACAGCCCATCTCAGTATTGCTTAAAAGTCCAAATTGATGTGTCCTCTTAGAGCAGAAATCTATTAAGGCTCAAACTTGGCATTGTGAAGTTGTTATAGCTTTTTAAAAGGATTATTTTTCTACTTTTGGCTATAAAAACTAACTGGAAACACCTTTTTCTTTTTGCTATAACAACAAAATCCTAATGGATCAGTAAAGATTTATGTAAACAACTACATTCCACAGAGTAGCACAATGACAAAACCTGATCATAACGTGTTCCAACTACTGCAGCTAAAGTAACTCCAATGAAAGGTAAGAGACTGTTCTTCAGTTTATAATAATTCCAAGTGCTACCGAGCAAGTTCTTTTATGAGCTCTATGCTGATAGCTAATGATTTCGTGTGCTTGTTAGCATGCCAAACTGTACAAGAAACAGTTAGTCATTTTCTACCTTAAAGTGCCATTTACTTATTAGAATGTGCACATTTGTTAGCTAAAATTTGTACGCCTGTAATTTCCTAAACAATTTAAATCATGCCAATCAGACGTTTTTTCATTAACCTATGACAGCCCAGTCATGAAGCCTTTTCAGTAAACAAGAATGTATCAGTGTCACAAATGGGTTAATCATAAGTTTCCTATATCAGTGTTTCCGCTTTTTACACGTCTTCATCTGTGAGATGTGAAATAAAATGAACAAGATGGCACCTTTACTAATATCCGATAACTTACAAGTATGCATAACATTATTTTCCCATTCACCAATCACCAAATTATCAAGCTGGTTGAATACAATCACACAGAATTACTAGTATCTAAACAGATACTTCAATCAGAACAAACTAAGGGGGAATCAAATGGACTCACCTCCATCCCACGGCGTGTCGTCTGGCCTGCAAAATCGCACCAAACAAGAAAAGCAAACGACATCAGAACTAAATCAACCCACGGACCATAAAGAAAAGGGAATCACAAGCTCTGCGAGATCCCCCAGCTCCAAAACCTAGCGCTTGTGACTACAACGGCATGGCTACCCGAATATCACGGCGTTCCAGAGCATGATGTTGTTGTCGTGCGGCGCGCCGCTGATTCCGGCGGGTGGGTCCTGCTGCAGCCGCTTGAAGTCCCGCATCAGCCGCTTCCTCGCCGGCGTCGACATCTCCCCCCTCCGCGCGCCGCCGCTGCCGCCGCCGCCTCCTGAACGGCCGGCCCCTGGCCCTGATCTCTCTCGCTCCCAGCGCCCGCGCGCTGCGCCCCCCGCCTCCTCCTCTCGCTGGGGTTCAGAGAGGAGAGAAGCTTCGGCGCGAGAGGGAGAGGGCGGCGGGAGGCGGGTGGGGAGGCGGCCGGTGCGAAAAGGAAAACGATTTAACACGGCGCCCGCGCGAGCAGCGTGACGCGGCTCCCCCGGAGCTCGCGTTATCGCCACGCGCGGCCCGTCTCCTGGGTCACTGACAGATGGGGACAGCAACTGCAGGTGAGAAGCTTGCGTGACTCACTGAACCTGGGTCCCACATATGTATTGGCCCACCTGTCTGTGAGGTTTTAAGTGGAGCATAACGTACCGTTGAAAAAGCCGCTTTGTCCGTACGCGAGGCAGCGCTGATGCCTGTGGGTCCACGTAGAAAAGCAGGTTTTTGTGGGCCCACCTGTCGGTAGGCTGGAAGTGGGCCCGGATTCCACGATTAGGAGTTAATTGGACGTGGACGGTGCGAGAGGGTGGGGCCGGGAGGAATTGGCGGCAACTGATGATAGTCTGACTCATCAACACCGTCTACGTCACTCCGTCCTTTTTTTTTCTTTTGATCCTGGCCGTAGAATTTTTTTTCGGATGGATTCCTGCCAGCTTCCCTTGATATGACATGATTGACCTGACCACTTTCGGCTGATCTTTTATGCTAATCCATTCTGTTTTATCGTTGTGGCTTCTCTCGACGGTTTAAGAACAGAGAACTAGTGGAATATCACGTTCAGAAACGGTATAGTTAAGGGGTGTTTGGTTTAATCACACTTTGCCACACCATACTTCTAGCACGCCACAGTTTTCAACCATGCGTTTGATTTATTACCGTAGTTGTGACTTGTCATAATTTTTTAATTGTGTGTTCTGTATGTCGTAAAAGGAGGGGCGGCTCGGGAGATCGTCGAGCTTTATCGGTCGCTTGGTCCGCCGCCGGGACGGGATCTTGGATCCTGAGGACGTTGCTCGCTTCGCCATCCGACTGTGGCCACGGTGGGTTGTGCGTTGTGCGGGGGCTAGTGTGGTGGAGAAGCCGACTGGCCTTAGATCGAGGAGCACGTTCCCGGGTCTGGCATGTAGGTTTATAGCCGCGACCGCTATCTGGGCTAGTAGGAGGTGTTTGAATCAGTTTGTAGGAGATGTTTGAATCAGTTTTTTTAGGTGTTTTATAAACCGCACGTAAAACGAGAATATGATTAACGTGTGATTAATTAAGTATTAACTCTATCCCACTACTTTTTTAATTTTATAAGACTGGCATGTGAGTCCCATTGAGTGTTTTTTTTATTTTTTCCTACTGTCACATAAACTCTACGTAGATGCTACATAGGATAAAGTACAAATCAAATAAGCCATCTAAGCATCATGTCATCTAAAACCGTTCTCAATACTGCTGAGGGACTCGATCTGTACTGATTTTAGAAGTTGAAAAATATTTTCATACCCGATTTTGTTGTTTAGGAACGCGAATAAAACTCGACTCATAGTTGAGAGACTAAAAATAGATTTTTTTTTTCTTTTTATTGTAGCTACCCCATATTAAGATTATTGCGGGCATGTCCGCCGGCCACCCGCGGATTCGAATGCGTACGGTACGATGACCAAAATCAAAAGCAACCTTGGGCCAGGCCGGCCGACCGAGAGAAGAAAACCGTAGATTTTTTTGGAATTTTTTTTATTTTTTTATTTTTTAATATAATATTTACAAAAGTATATTTTTTTTCAAAAATTTATAAAAATATACTCCCAACGCCCTTTAGGAGGACGTTTTTTTTAAAATGTCCTCCCAAGGGCGATTTGATGACGTGGCAAATAGCCGTGGGCCGGGCGGCCGACGGCCGTCTGTCTTTTTGCAGGCGGCCCCCTGGCCAGAAATAAACCGTCCTCTAGGAGGGTGCCAAGGGGGCCGTCTGCAAAATCCCAAACCCCGGGCCGCCTCTTTTGTGGGCGGCCCCTTTGCCGCCCTTCCAGAGAGCGGTTTATCCCAGCTAGAGGGCCGCCTGTAAAATGGCTAGCCCTTGGCCATTTTGCGGGCCGGCCCCTTGCCACCCTTCTAGTGGGCGGTTTTTGGCTGTCAGGGGACTGCCTGTAAAATGGCCCTTTTAATTTAAAAACATTCTTTCCGAGTAAAAAATCGCTCTTTGGGAGGGCGATTTTTTACAGGCTCAGTATAAAACCCCCTTCCAGCCTTCGAAAAGTTCATAAAATTTAAAAAATAATAGAAAAAAAGAAGAAAGAGCTGAGAGCGAAGGCGAACGAAAGCGGCGAAGCCCTGCCGGTTTGCAGATTCGTGTGCAGGTAATATTTTGTCTCTTTGCAATTTGTATTTCTATTCATCAAGTGATATAGTATGTGTAGTATTGTATTAGTTATTTCACGGATAAGGGAATGTTAGGTATGGTCCATAGGGTGTAGATCTATTGTAGTTGAGCATAACGGCTAAAGGCATTGATAGGCCGGATAAGAGAAGTTATGTTTTTTTACTATATGAGTAGCCCTAGTTTGAGAAACCCTAGGAAGATGGAAATGAGAACGGTGACATTTTATTTTTTATGTCATGTGTAGTATACCTTAGGTATGTAGTTGCATAAGATATTTTTGGCATAGCGAGTTATAACTTGCGTTTATTTGGTTATAATGTAGGTTGCTATAGATGCATTCGGTATGTCTAGTCGTCAACGACCTCCGATTGGCGTGTCTCCGCCGATGTGTTGGTGCGGAGATGAGTGCAAAGTTGCAATAAGTCAGCAGGATCACACATACCGATAAAGGTATTGGATGTGTGCTAATTACGCCTACTTCTCGGAGAAGCCGAAGCCACAAGGGAAAAAAGGGAAGTCGAAGAAGCCAGTGGAGATAATACGAATTATCTTGTAGTACGAAATATTTGAACCTTTGAACTAACAAATTTGCATATGCGAATGCACCGAAGCCTCCTCTGCCTCTGTGCAACTTTGTGCAGTGGATAGATACGGAGATCCGTCCACAGGACGCAGAGTTTCTTGGGTATTCACAGGGATGGCACAGGGAGCGACTCGAACGTCTTTGGGCGGCGGAAGAAGAGTGGGAGACTTAGTAGAAGAGGAAGAAGGAGAAGGAGCGACAGGAGAAGGAAGCCCATGAGGCAGACAAGGAGAGGAAGCGGGAGAGGGCACTACGTTCAAAGGAAGCTGGGCCAGAGGCGGCGAGGAAGGGGAAGTACCCACGCTGCATACAATAGTTGCATATCTAATCGGGTATCCGTTTGAAATACCCTAAGGCATGTAATAACGATAACTAGAAACGTTTTATGTGCCGTTTGTACTCGTTGGATGGATAATTTCATTAGGTTCGTAAACAATTAACGTGTGCTTGGTTATCATCGCTCGGAATATAATTTCGCCGTGAAGTTAAAATTCAAAAATTTATGGTTTTTGATCTGTTTCGTCACAAACGCAGACCGTGAGGAGTACATCGTTTGATCGACGAGCGTAAACGAAGCAACGAGATTTCTCGAGTAAACGTATGATTAATAAAACATGACGTACAACAGGCTAACTATTACTGGTACATATACTATGGCCCCTGGCCGTAACCTCTAGACCTCTTCATCTCCTACCCTACGGTCGCACCTGGCCCTAGAGTACGTCAACCGGTCTGGTAGTACGACACGACCAGCGCGGGTCGCCTGCACAAGTGTGGCAGCTGGTGGGTCTGTGTCTGTGGTGGCGGAGCTCCTTCGAGCTACAAGGAAGCTAGTACCTCCTGGATGTCCTCGTCCTCCAAGCCATCTAAGTCGTCGCCCTCGAAAGGATCCGATGCCCAAGTGCTGCCACGTGTGCCCTGCGCGGAGGAGCCAGCACCAACAAACATCCCCGACGCGTGTGCACAAAATTGTTGATAATTGCAAATCGGAATTTTGCAAGGCAAAAGTAAACTTTGATATAACCTGAAGGACCTTCTATGGTGGCCTCGGGGGCATTGCTCATGCCCTGTTGCGCGTGTGGTCGTGTGTGATACGCTCCCTATGTCGACGTGCCAGCTCCGGAGGGATGTAGGTATGGTGTAGCGAAAGTTGCACGGAAGCATATTGATGTAAAACGGTGCATGTCGTAGAAGGAAACATGTTATGAACCGATGGTTAGCGGAATTTAACTCCAAAGGGGCGAGCTGGCTGACTGGAACCCTGATGGCGCACTACTACTCTTGCGAGCCGTGGCTGTTGCTGATGTACAGCTACGAAAGGTACCGCGTGGGTCGCACGATAACTGAGCGCACGAATCACTATGTGCATCGCCTGACGGATCCTCCTGAAAGTGGTTCTCTGCTCCTCCGCAGTCAGCACGATTCCAACGTCCAACCATCCGAACGCCGCGTCCACATCATTCTGAACCTGTCGCGCTGCGTTGGCCTATTTCAAATGTGACGTGAATATGTGTTAGAACCATGGACACCTACAAAGGACATAGCAAAGTGTAAAGAGAATGTGACTTACCGCGCGGAAGTAGTCTTGGTCACGGTGTCTAGGATACTTGTCAGTCGCAGCGACAAGGTGTGGCTGTGGATCATCTGGGGTGAACGTCACGCGCGTGCGGGTGCAGGGCTGGTACCACATGAGGTATGCTAGGTAGGTGTCCACAGTGTGTGGACATACCTTGTCGATAACCTCCTCTGTCGCCAACAACCAGTCCTCCACGTACCTCTGCAGTCGGGGATACCACTAAGTGCCACCTGCCTGTCCCCTACGATTATACATATTTACAGAGAGTGTATTAGACTTCATTAAAGAGTTATAGTACTTAACAAAGATCGAACTGTACTAATCGGTGCATGTCGTGCGACACAACCATCTCTACGGGCACAGGAAAGTGCTGACGTAGGCTGAACTGTTGCATCACGCGCTGCGGACAGTGAGGCTCGACGAAGATGTCGAACACCAACGACACTGTCGTCACCCAGTACGCCTGGTCGCGCATGCAAAGAGCTGAGAGTCTGAGCGGTGCACGAGCCGCAATGGCCTACGGACTATACGGCTCCCAGACGACGTCACTGAGTAGCAGGCGGTCGAACTCCATAACGAAGTCGGAGTAGGCCCTCCTAACCTGCGTGTGGGCGTAGCGACGCTGCAAAATAGGACAGCGGAACACATCAGTGTTTGCGCATAAGTGGTAAACATAAAATTTCACATTACATACCTCACGGTGACACCATACCGTCCCCATAGTCGGACGGTCCTCGGGCGACTGCCCGTACAAGCCTCCAAGGCCGCCCTCGTAAGGAGAGTGCTAAACCAGAGGGCGGCCTATCGCGAACCGCTTGGCCGTCCATAGCTGCAAAAGGAGAGGGCAATCGGCGAGAATCGCACCTGGATCAGTCTTTGTGCACACGTCACAAAGAGCACGGTACGTCACCGCTAGCACAGCAGATCCTCAGCTCCACTGCGGTACACAGCCGTCGTCGCTGTCGGCGATCGCACGAGAGTAGTGGATCAGTTCCCTGTCCACCGCGTGCCCCGTCGTGCTGGTGAACATCACCCACCCGAACAACCATAGCAAGTACGCCTCCAAGCTCCACCGCACCGAGTATTCGTCGGCGTCAGGGTCTAGCTGATCAGGCTGTAAAGTAAGATTATAGTCAGCACCACTGTTGCTTTACAGGTCGGATGATTGTGAATCGAAGGAATCCGCAACTTACGGTGAACTATAGCAGCCATGCCTGCGAGGGGCCGCTCGTGGTGTAAGGCGGTAGCGAACTCGGCCTACCAAGTCTAGGTCGACGGTGCACGGCCTCGAACCAAGCAGTGATATCCTGCGACCAACCGTGCATCCCGTTAATCGGACCGACTGCGTCCCCTACGAGAGGAAGTCCCAGCAGGTAGGACACGCCCTGGAGTGTGGGAGTCATCTCGCTGCACGGTAGGTGGAACGTGTGCGTCTTCGGTCTCCAGCGATCCACCAGTGCTACCAGAAGTGACCGGTCAGTGTCCCATCGCCTGGCAGGGTCCCTCTCGTCCGGTGTGGGCTCAACTAGCCTGTACAGCGGAAGAAGTTCAGCCTCACGCAACCTGTATAATATAGCACTGTAGTCAATATTGGGAAATATAGATATGTACAAACGATGTGAATGAATATTGGTACAACTCTTACCTCTCACGAAACCGGGGGTCTATCCGCAAGAGGTGACGTGAAGTCCGTAGATGGAAGGTGGCTAGCTGGGCACCCTCGACGGCTGACAAGTAATACCGATGGGACTGGTCGAGGCCCCGGTCGAGCAGCTCTGGTGTATGGTATGCCATACTGCATGCAAATAAAGAGTTAACGTAAATTTTATTATCAAAACAACAAATAAGAGTAAGTTCGCAAAGTTAATTGAACAACCAAATTACAAATTATTGTTAAGATTTATAGCATTATTACATGACAATAAAAAACAACAGTACGGTACATATCGTTCTATAATAAAGATTAAACATAGACTTACACTACACCGCATGTAACGTCTCGGTTTCCGGGCCGTTAAATAAAACTATTTTAGTAAAACCCTAATTTCAAAATTTTGGTTCTCTGTGTGTGCTTAAGGACTAAATGCCGTAGATCTCAGTCTAAACCCCCTTGAAACCCTAAAACCTCGATCCTAAATCCTCTCTAGATCCCGAGACTCGAATTTTGCAATTCGACTGTCTCTTTCTAAATTTTCTTGAAAAAATTCAAAATCAAAATCCCCTTCAAATCCCTTCTGAAGCCTTTGATTAAAATACTCCTATCTCATACCTCCCAAAGATTCTCTGTACTCGGGTTCGAATTTTACAATTTGAAGCCCTCCAATAAAACCCTTCGGAAATCGCCTTTAAGCCCTCCATTTGAATCCCCTTGTTTTGTTCCTCTCGAGAAACTCTGAATTCCATCGAGGACTCCCTTCTCGAAATTTGCCAATTAATCTATTTCTAAAAACCCTTAGATCCTAAGGATTAAACTCCAATTCTAAAATCCCTCGTATCTTCCTTCCTATATTCCTCTCTCAAAATTCTCAAAAGTCCCAAGAGTTCAAATCCCAAAATTAGTATCAAATCCGAAATTGAATCTCCAAATTATCCCTTCAAAAACTCTCTCTCTCTCTCTAAACCTCTCTTTCAAATAAATAAATAAATAAATAAATAAATAAATAAATATATATATATATATATATATATATATTAGAGTCCCTCTTGAAATTCCCTTGATTTAATTCCAAGAAATCAAACATCAAACTCCCAATTAATACCCTTTCAATTCTCCAAAAATCTCTATCTATTTCTTTCATATACATATATATACACATATATATATACATACACACACACGCACACATATATATATATACCTCCATATCTAGACAAATATCCCAACCCTGGTTGTACAAGTCCTCTTCATGAAATCTTCAGAATTTTGTGAGTCCAAATAATAAATTTTTTGAAATTAAATTCCTTTTGAAATCTCCAAAAACACTCCCAGCAAAATCCTTGAAAAATATCAAGAACTACTGTTCCCATGGGCCGTCCCCTTCCCTTTCCTGGCCTAAACCGAATCGGCCCACGGCCTGCTTCCCCGTCCCGCACACGCGCTCGGCCCCTGACCCACCGGCCAGACACCGCCCGCCCGTACCCGCGAGCGCAGTCGCCGTGCGCATGACACACGCCCCGGCCTCGGGTCCCGCCCGTCAGCCTCTTTCCAGCCGCGTGTGCACGCCGTTCCCCCCGATGCGCGCACACTCTTGCAAGAGGGCCCCCTCCGTCGGTCTCCTGCTCAAGCATCACGGGCGCCGACACGTGGACCCCGCGGTCAGTTGGCATCGTCGTCTTCCTCCTCGTCGTCTTCCTCCTCGGCCGCTCTCTCTCTTCTCTCTTTTCTCTCGATACTTCTTCTCGGTTTTTCCCCCGACACAGGCCACCGTGCCCATACCTCCTTGTCTCCCTCCGCTTGAGCACATGCGACCCCGCTCCCGTCCTGCCTCCCTGGTAGGCCGGCGCGAATCGCGGTGCTTGGCCAAAAAGCCGATGAAGCCGAAGCTTGTCTTTTCGGTGCACAAATCCTCGCTTCGTCTCGTCGCCATCCCGTTCGGTCTCCTCCCTGTCCCCTCGGTCCGTCTCCTCTCTCTCTCGCGGCAGCACGAGGAGGCATGGTGACTCCGGCCACAGGAGCTCGGTATCGTCGAGTCCCGTCAAGCTCGTCTCCGTGCCATTTCCGCGTTTGGCCTCGTGCAAATATCTCGCCACCGCCTTCCTGTGCTCACCGCCTCTCTCCGTTATCTCCTTGTGCCGCGCACGTCTATAAAACTCGGCCGCGCCGCCTCAACACCCCGAGCCGAGCTCTGAGCATCGCCGCCGCCACGGTAATTTCTCCTCTTCGGTGAACTTCCCTCCCTGACCTCCTCCCTCTCAAAATCCTGGGCCACCGTACCCCAGGGCCGCCTCTAACCCGAGGACTACAACCTTGCCCGAGCCATCGCCTGTTCTTGTGTCCCAATGCCGCCGCCGCCTACCTCCCGCCGCCGCCGCTGTAATGCATCTCAGTGAGCGCCTCTTCTCTTCTATCCCCTCCCTTCTTCTCTTCCCCTAGAACCCGGCATCCAAACCACCCCCTCCCGAACCACCGCCGGAGGCACCTGCGTCCTGCCACCGCCGTGAGCCATTCCTCTCCCTTCTGCTGCTCTCTGTTGCTCGTCGCCGGCCACCGTAGCACCTCCCTTCTCCAAATCGGAGCTGGCCACCTCTTTCCCAATCCCTTCCGCTCTCCGCTGCCGTGCGCCGGGACGGCTGCGAATGCTACTGGCCGTCGACTGGCTTGGCCGTCCACCGCGCGGCCTCGCCGCCGCTTACTGTCCCTCGCCGCCGACCGCCCTCGAGCCTCAATCCGTCAATCCGAGCCACTCACTGCATTCCTCATCTTTTCCGCTCCCCGCCGCCCTGTTCCTTTTCCCCGGCGCGCCGCCGCTCGCCAAAATCCTCCCCGATCACCACTAGCCGTCGATCTCCTCCGCCTGGCCGCCGTCGCCCCCAATCCTATTAGGACTCACTGACAGGTGGACCGGCCTTAACCCCTCTCCTAAACCCCTCTGATAGTGGGCCCGACATCATTGAGGATTTTAAATAATCTCCATTAAAAATATATGTTTGACCTATATGTGGAGCCCTCAATGAGCCACTTACAGGCGGACCCTACCTTAAGCCCTTCTCTTTCCTATGACATGTGGGCCCCTACCTCATCCTCTCTCTCTATTTTGGTCCCTGACTTGTGGAACCCTATGACATATGGGGCCACCCTGTCACCCTCCTCCCTTTTAATGACATGTGGGCCTTGATCTTTCTCTCTCTCCTGTATGTCAGTCCACTCCTAGGCTTCTCTTTCCTCACTCTTCCTATGACAAGTAGGCCCTGCACTTTTTCTCTCTCCTGTGCCATTGACAAGTGGGCCATCCCCTTCCATTTCTCTCTCCAACCACTGACAATGGGCCCCACCTGTCAGAGCTGAGAATATTCCCAGAATGTTCTTTTCCATATTCAAATTAAATCCTTTATTTTTTCCAGAAAAATCCCTAGAACTTCCAAAAATAATATCTTCCAAACCGTAACTCCGTTTAAGCCCGTTCAAGTCTCTAAATTTTTCTAAAAAGAGATATACCTCATGGAACTATTAGTTATTAATAATAGTATATTATTTCTAGGGTTTTGTGTGTTTTTCTCTCGTTTCGCGCGTAGTCGACGCGTCGGAAATTCGTTGGACGTCGGATTTTCGCGTGGATTTGAAGACGAAGACTGAGGCAAGTCACTCCTTGACCATATTGCTCCTAAATTTAAAATATTTTGTTTGCAAAATTATATGGTTAGTGTGCACGTTAAATTGATCGGCCTCGGTTTGCGTGTCGAACCGACGAACCTGCCGGTAGTTGCATAAACCCTATAGGTCTTTGGTATCTTATTCCTTGTCGCTCCACCTCGTGGTACCTTGGTGATCGTGCTCTCTGAGCATGGATTCCGATGGTTCCACCTCCAGCACAACTGTTTGTCGATTTGGGAAAACAGGGTTTTGAAATGGTTTTAAAAAACCGACATGCGATGTCAGCTGAATTGCGAAACAAAATTTATTTGCGAAAAATCCGCGGTGCAAAGTGATCACCTGTGTGATGGAACTTCGTATTCGCATATAAGGACCGATTCCTTGGGGAATTTCATCCGAGCATCTCATAGTGCGACCACACGGGTGGAATGGGACACCCCTGCCTGAGTAACTAGTGTTCTCAGGATGGTTTTCGGTTGTTAATAAATGTGGGACTGGTTGGGTGCCAAAAGGGCGATATACCCCCGTCCCTAAGTACAAGAAATGAGTTTCTGGTACTTGGTTGAGAGAGAGAACCCATTTATAGGGCAACATGCTATCCTGGGAAGGCTCTGGAAAGGCCTTGTCGTGAATCTCCCAACTTGGCCAGTGTAGGAGTAAGCTCGTGTTGTATGGGTAAAGCGTACACCCTTTGCAAAAATCTACAATCTGTTCAAACAGCCGTGCCCATGGTTACGGGCAATGTGAGATGATTCCTCTAACGTAGAGTTATTTTCCAGTGGTTGTGAAAATGATTTGTGGTATAGGAATCGTTACCAGAATCGGCCTTAGTGGTGATGGATGATCTGAGTGGTCTGAAACAGGATTGTGTGACCCGAGATGTCGAATGGCATCATAGAATAGGCTTCCTGAGTGGGAGCAGTTTGTGAAATGGGTTGAGACTATGGATGGCTCAAGGAGCCACTGAGAAGAGTTATGAGATGAGATGATATCCTGGATGGACTAAAGTGAAAGAAAAATAATAGAGGAAAAACGAGATTACGTCCTGGAGTAGACGAAATTGAAAATAAAGTAATACATGAGGATACAGTGGAAAGTTGCGTATGAGCAGATCCACTAAACCGCTGTCGTGATCTGACAGGCGGTGTAAGAATACATTAAAATTCTGATTCGTCCGCTCGAGTTGTTGAAAAGCAATTCACAGACAGGATCGAGACGAGAGCCTCCTTCCAGTCACATTGAGACAACTCACACTTAGGTTTTCGAAAATATTTTCAAATGAAAAAGTTCGCGAAATAAACCCCAGCCTATCTTTGATAGCCTGCATACTCATATTTTTCGTGACTTGCTGAGTACATAAGTACTCAATCTATTTCTTTTTCTCCTCTCATTCAGGAAGAGCGAAGCGGAAGTAAAGATTAGGGTTTTTTTCCTAATCCCAAGCGGTTGCTTATGGATTGGGTTCTCGCTGCGCTGTCGTTCCGCTGCTACTGTTCTGTTTGCAGGTTGCTGTTCAGGGCTTGCCCGAAGTCGCAACTTATAAAGGTATAGCATATATATTTATTTATTTAGTTAATTGTTGTGGTACATCTCCGTTGACCGCGGGTACCAGCAAGGTTTCCTGGGACTGGTACCGGCATCGCGGTTCCGTGGGAGTTGGTTCACGCCAATCTCCTGCGGCGCTTCCTCTCTGGTGTCACTGTAGGTGGTGCTAGGGTGGGAGGCGCTACACCGCAGCACCACCAAATGCTCGAGAACGTCTAGGGCAGGGTCGTCTCGAAGTTGTGCCTTCACCCGTAGGATGACTGCCATCAGCGCCTGAACCCGACGGTCCAGTTTCCGCCGCACTTGGACCGGTTGCATTCTTTGGATATTTCTTATATGTATACCTGTTTGGTCGCACTTTGAACAACATTTATGCCTTCCACCGGCTTCTGACTCATCCATGTCATTACGGATGCGTCTTGTCTTACGGTAACCTGCTTTATCCCTTAATTTTGTTGGGTCAGGAATGTACATAGCTTGAGGATACTCCGTAGTAAATGTCCCTGTAATACCGAAGCTGTATATCTCTCCACTCTAGGTATTGTAGATTGCTTCTTTTCTAAAATAAGGTGAGACAAAATAATGTGCTTCTATCCCGCACTCACTGCTCGCAGCAATAACATGAGAACATGGCTTGTGGAGCAGAGTAGGCTTTCGGCACGAGCACTTGCAGGTCCCGTCTTTCTTCAGCACACACTCCTGCACAACTCTTTTGCGATAGATTCCGCGCATGCCCTTGTCGACATATAATATTTCAAATCTGTGTTCTTGTGTACCTTGAGATATACCTCGATATCTTCGGGCCTTATTACTTTTATCTTGTAGGTACTTAGTCAGTAGTATGTCAAAGAAAAGATTATTGTCCACCATTGAGAGGCCGGCTGCTCTGAACCGATCTTTGAAGTATTTGCATGTGTTATGCAAGATAAATTCAACTATGCCAACAAGTGGGAGCCCTTAAACACCACGTATCACCCAGTTATAAATCTCTGCCAAATTTGTGATTATTATACCAAATCGAAAGCTTCTTGTCATACAACAATGCCCATTTCTCCTTTGGCTCATTCTCAATCCACTCCGAAAATTTTCTAACCGAGGATGTCGACCTTCTTCTCATACGAGGTCCGTCACTTGATAGAGATCCAAAAGCTTGTGAAGTCTCATACCCTATAAGGGTAGCCCTCCTGAACTGCTCATCTGTTTGTTTAGAGGTCAGCTCATCCAATCTCCTCCAAAGCTCATTGAATTTCTTCTCTTTATTCTAGGCGCACAACCTCTTGAAAAGATCCATAAGGTGTTTATTCTTAAACTGCCTGTAGAAATTAGCACCCATATGACGCATGCACCATCTATTTTGGACATTAGACCACCTTGGTGGGTATCACTTCTCAGCAGATCCATCCCTCAGTTCCTCAATTGCCCGCATCAAGCCGGCGTGACGGCCATGTATGAGGCATATGTCTGGCCTCATCCGTACAACTGTAGACTTAACCCTTTCTAGAAACCAGTCATAGCTATTAGTGCTTTCACTCTCAACAAAAGCAAAAAGTCACCGGTAGAACTTGGTTATTTCCGTCAACTCCAATTGCGGTTAATATCTGCTCTCTGTACTTTCCGATCAGAAATGTCTCATCGATGCAGAGGATGGGACGACAATGCACAAATGCCTGAATGGAAGCATCTAATGTAAAGAATACCCGTTACAACACACTTTTATTACTATGGTCAATTGATGGAAATGCTTTCAGGTCGTAGCAGGTCTTCGGATTCCTCTAAAGAATACAGGCTAACAGACGAGGCAAATTATCATAAGATGATTCAAATATGCCAAACCTCATCTCTAGAACCTTCTGTTTTGTCCTTCAGGCCTTAACATAGCTAATTATGTATTTAAATTTCTCTTCAATATGTCTAACAATTGACCTTGATTCGTACCCTAGGTTGTTCACAACGTGGGAGTGCATCTCTATTGCAACAAATACAGATGTCATATTTCTATGATATTTTTCAACAATTGGTAAGTAACATGAATGCTCGGTTACGATTTAAACTTGCCAATAATCCTTCCATGTACTCTTGAATGCGTGCATCCGCCATGGACACCCATCCTTTACGCACTTCACTTCATACACAGATTTGCTTGACTTTACGACCGTGAACTCTCTCTGGAGTGACACCGCCCATTATTTTAGTGCCTCCTTCAAATCCTCTACATATGCATACTTAGCCCTCTGGATGACCTCGTTCTCCTTGTACTCCCATGGCACATGATACCGCTCGGAGATAACAAAGTAAGAGAATTCCTCGTTGCTCTATTCTACAGGCATCACATTGTCCTTATAGGACGAATCATCATACTCTGCATGCTTGTTTTCAGCATCTTCCTTATCTATTTCTTCAACAATGGTGTCGATTAGTTCTCCCTCATCTGCCACACCTGTTGGCTGCCTATTTTCTTCATTCTCTCTTTCATTTTCTTCCATTGTTTCGGTATTACCTCCCACCGTACTTGGACCCTCATCATCTTGCACGGGCATTGCAGTAGTGGTGTTATCCTTCTCATATACCGACACAAGTATACCCAGTGGCCAACCACGTTGGAATGCATTCTCCACGTACCATCTCCAAGTGGCAGTGCAATCCACCGGCATCAGTTCCAAAAAAAAACTTCAACTACGTGACTGTCTACAACATACATGGTTATTGCGTTGATCTGAGGGTCCAGTCGAAAACCTCGCATCAGCCAGTTGTATACTGACCCGAAACTTCTCTCAGCTGGCCTATCAATGTCCTTAGCCATTGAACTAAACTCCGACAATCTACACCTTCTGAACCATACCTAACATTTTCTTGCCCGTGAAATAACTGAAATATCACATTATTTGATATATCTGTTGATGAAAAAATACACTTAAACTATATACCAACATTCTTCTCACATCTAAAACCGTGTAATCGAGATTTTATAAATATCATCTCTACACAAATTAAGTCATCTAACAGATTGACTAAAAAACCTACAGATCCACGAGTAACAACTTATTTTCATTTAATACTATACACGTAACCAGTACAATACTATATCAATTCTTGCATAGAAATAGAAATTGCAAAGGGACAATAGATTTTACCTGCAGAGGAATCAGTAGACCGGCAGAACTTCGCTGCTTTCGTTCAGCCTCACTCTCAGCTCTCTTCTTTTTTTCTATGATTTCTGTGAATTTTATGATATTTTCAGAGTTTGGAAGGAGATTTTATATTGGGCCAGTTAAAAATCGCCCTCCCAGAGAGCGGCAAGGGGGCCGTCTGTAAAATGGCAGATCCAGCCCGTAAAAGCGTTGGCCCTGCGGCCGGCATTTTTGCAGGTGACCCCCTTGCCGTCCTCCTAGGGGCGGTTTTTTAATAGCCAAGGGGCCGCCTGCAAAAGTGCAGACGGCCACGTTATCAAATCGCCCTTCCAGAGAGCGTTGGGAGTATATTTTTGAAATGAAAATATAATTTTGTAAATATTTTATTAAAAAATATAAAAATAAAAAAATTCGATTTTTTGCGGATATTTCCGGTGCAAAATCCAACCCACGCGGAGGAAAGAAACCGTGGCCCCGCCCCTCCTCCTCTCCACCCCTATCCTTCCGCGGCTGGTTTCCCCTCCCGCCTCCGACCACCACGCCGCGTCGCCACCCATGGCCGCCGCCGCTGCGGCGCTCGCGAGCTCACCCATAGTCCATCTCACGGCATCCCGGGTCCGCCTCCCCAGGCCCACCAGGGCCCCCGCTCCCTCGCCCGCGTTCGCCACGTGCAGCTCGAGAGGGGGCTTGGTGGAGTGGAGGCCGAGGGCCCTGAGGCGGTGCGAGGACCGGCTGCGGTGCTTCTCCATCGACGGGGGAGGGGGTGGCGATGGAGGAACGGGTGGGGATGACGGGGAGAAGCGGAGCGAGGAGGAGGCGGCGGCAGAGGCGAAGGTAGGGGGCGCGGCGGAGGAGCTGAGATCCGAGCGGACCCGCTCCGGTAGCTTCTCTTCGTCTTCGTCGTCAGGGGTAAGTCGTGCGGTGGATTGCTGGTTTACTCGTTAGTATTTTAGCATATTGACGGATATGGAGTTGGCGATGTAGTTAGACTTTCGGTCAGGTAGAGGAAGCATCGTTCAGAATTTGTCGGCTCATTTACCTCTATTCCGGGCACCGAGCTTGATGGAGTGGGCGACAGAACTCCATGCAAGTAGAATCTGGATTGGTGGCAAATTAAGGCTAGGCATTATCCATTTCCACTGAAAAGTGGCATTTTATTGTCAATATGTCAGTCAAGACATTCAGTGGTCACTAGTGAGAAATGTGGGATGACCGTATGACACCTCTATGTTACTGTTTTGGTTTTCAAACTACAGAGCTACTAATGGGGCTGCCCTTTATTGAGTATTCTAGCACTGCGGGCTGCTATATTTTACAATAATTTGACCATAATAAGTGAATTTCAATTTTGTGTTTGCCTTTTTCTTAAGAAGTCATACACCCATTTTCTTTTTTGTCTGTGAAACATGTCTTTATATTATGACCATGGCCATTTCTTTTCTCAAATATATTTATCACATCTCCATTTTCTCAGACACCTGGTGTATCAAACGAGCCACCGTTTTTGAGTTTCAGTGTCGATAACATCGACACAGTAAAGCTACTGGAACTCCTTGGCCCCGAAAAGGTTGATCCAGCTGATGTCAAGGCTATCAAGGAAAAACTTTTTGGCTACACAACCTTCTGGTTGACAAGAGAAGAACCTTTTGGTGATCTTGGGGAAGGGGTCCTTTTTATTGGGAACCTCCGGGGGAAGAGAGAAGAAACATTTGCAAAACTTCAGCGGCAGTTACGTGAACTCACAGGTGACAAATACAATCTTTTTATGGTGGAGGAGCCCAATTCAGAAGGGGAAGACCCACGTGGAGGACCACGTGTTAGTTTTGGTTTGCTTAGAAGAGAAGTTTCAGAACCAGGTCCTACTACATTGTGGCAATATGTCATTTCACTGTTACTTTTCCTTTTAACCGTGTTCTCCTGTGTCGAGTTGGGAATCGCATCAAAGGTATACCTACTCTTCATCTGTTATATGCTTGCCACATCTTAATACCAACATACCATTATATGCCAAGTTTGTAATAAATCGTAAGCTTTGTGCAGATCAGCAGTCTTCCACCAGAGATCGTTACATATTTCACCGATCCAAATGCTACTGGACCCCCACCTGATATGCAACTTTTACTTCCATTTGTGGAATCAGCTTTGCCTGTGGCTTATGGTGTCTTGGCTGTCCAACTATTTCATGTAATTCACTCCCTCAGTCAACATGAGTGTCTATTTATTTATCTTCTAGTCTTTTAACCCCTAAAGGAACTATTTGAACAATTTCACACCTTTTAGTCAAGCTAAATATTTCAGATATATTATGAAACTGGCTCAATAACCTCTCCTGCCATGTTCCAATTTGACTAAAAAGATCATCAGAATTACATTGATTTTTTAGATTTGTTTCTGTCATGGAGCATGGGACTAGCATCTTTCATCCTGAGTTGCATTGGTTCGGATGTGCTATTGAACTAAAGTTGCACTACATTCCAATATTGAAACATTATTACATAGAGGTTTTGTATAAATACTAAAAACTGGATGATTACTATGTGATTTAATCATATATTTGATTAGTTCAAAGCAAACTGTCCAATCAACATGGTGTTAAGAATTGAATGTTAGACTCAACTTAGGTATGGTGGTACCGGAGGGTCCATTATTTCCATTTTGATCCATGCCTGTTTGAACTGCTGTTTTGTGAAACGCCTCTACTTTGACTGTTTTCACTCAAGAACTCAGCCTACCATGTTTAATTCTATATGCAGGAAGTTGGACACTTTTTGGCTGCATTTCCAAAGAAGGTTAAACTAAGCATTCCTTTCTTCATTCCGAACTTCACTCTAGGAACTTTTGGTGCAATTACTCAGGTTAGTAATTAGTAAAAGAGAGAGTTTTGACTGCTGATATGAAAATCTGGGACGACAATGTGCTGTAACTGCATTATTGCATATTGATTGTTGATCATGAGCAAGCCAAACAGCTTGATAAATGATAATACATTGGGCTTACCTGTACTTCAATTTACCACCTATAAACATGATATCAAGGGAAGCATATGCCTCCCATGGTTGTTAAGGCGTCGTTATAGCATCGCTATGGCGCTAAGGCGCAACCA
Organism: Oryza meyeriana var. granulata; assembly: GCA_003991445.1. Classification (NCBI taxonomy): domain Eukaryota; kingdom Viridiplantae; phylum Streptophyta; class Magnoliopsida; order Poales; family Poaceae; genus Oryza; species Oryza meyeriana. Next base: position 690,221 of record RYFJ01001285.1, read on the forward strand.
TGGGCCAAGGCATCGCTCCGCCTTAAGGGTGCAACACAGAGAGGGAGACAGAGAAGTCAAGGCGGCAGCAACTAGCTCTTTTTTCTGTTCTTTACTCCATGCCGTCCCCATCTTCTCCCCCTTAGCTCTGGTCTCTGCTCTCTTCTTCTTCTCTCCTCTATTCCAGATCCAATCTGGGTTAGGGGAGGAGCTCCAGATCCATTCCATGTCAGGAAGGAGCACAGACACAGGAGGGGCACTAGATCCATTCCTAATCAGGGGAGAAGGAGCAGAGAAAGAGAAGCAGAGTCATTGCGAGGCAGAAATGAAGTGGAGGAGCGAGGAAGTACGAGGTGGCGCTCTGCAGGAGGAGGAGAGACTCACCTGGTGATGCTTAATTTAGGGCATCACACGTATATGTTGGACTGGCATGAAGGTTTTTGGGTTTTGTGGGCTGGCCTGCCAGGCTTATCTTCCTTCTCTCCCCCTCTAAATCGCTGCCTGCCAGGCTAATCTTCCTTCCCTCCCCCTCTAATCGCAGCTAATCACTGTGCTAAGGTGTCACCTCGCCTTACCGCTATGACGTAACGCGAGGGTGGGTCTCGCCATGTTGCCTTACCGCCTTATCAACCATGATGCCTCCGTTTTAAAAACATTTCTGGTTCTATATTACTAGATACTATTACACTCACTAAAGTCATGCCCAAGCAGTGAAACTGTTTCTTCAGCAACTTCTAGTGTGACAGAATGATGCTAAAGAAGGTACTAGAGTCTAAATGTCAAAAAATAATATTTTTTAATCCTCTGTTGTGTTTCGATTTGCATTTATGTTTTTGTGCACTAAATTGCAAAACTCTACTATGAGTGGCACGTGGTTCTTTTTAACCACTAGATATGAGCTTCTGCTTCTCTTATTCTCGTCATCCATCCTGTAGTTCAAATCCATTCTGCCGGATCGGAAGACAATGTTTGACATAGCAATGGCCGGTCCTCTTGCTGGAGCTGCACTTTCTTTTTCAATGTTCTTTGTAGGCTTGTTGCTCTCATCAAATCCTGCTGGGGCAAGTGATTTAGTTGAAGTACCTAGCAAGCTGTTCCAGGGTTCCTTGTTGCTGGGACTTGTTACCAGAGCAACACTTGGCTACAGGTCTCTGATACTTGATGTTTTTAGCACTTACTTTTTGTCATTCAACTATATATTAATTTTGTCATGCCTTAGTTCCATGTGTGATACCTGCACCTTTTCCTTCAGCCTATTGTGTTAGTGAAGACCTATAGATACCATTTCAGAACATGCAGAAATTTTTTTGTTACTTTTCATATTCTCCATAATTAGCTTTGATATTTGAGAAGCACACCAGATTAGTCAAAACTTTGCTGCTAATTTCGAGAGGATTTTTTTTCACTGGATCAGTTCATGTGAAATATAGTTTCCTAGACCTCTCAACTTGTACATATTTTATAGACAGTTACATGTGGTAGGATGTTTTATGAACATCACCATTCTGAGAGCTAAGCACTTAAACAGCTACAACTTACAAGTTCTTTTGGCTTTTGTTCGAACTTCTGTGAAGCAGACTAGTCTGTCCATCATCTTGATATAAGTTGAAGTAATTTAGTTCGTTTACTCAATTATATGTCTTTAAAGTTTGGTTGGCAACTCTTATCCTTCTAATGAACTTAAATTAATTTGCAGAGCTATGCATGCTGCTACGGTTGCTATCCACCCTCTTGTTATCGCAGGCTGGTAAAGTACCCTTCACTAAATCCTTGATGCTGTAGCCAAGCAAAATAGCAAGTGTAATCTGTCTCATTTCCTGCAAATTCCATAGGTGCGGTTTAACGACTACCGCCTTTAATATGCTTCCCGTTGGATGCCTTGATGGTGGAAGAGCTTTACAGGTAAAAATTACTGTGATTTTTTGTTGATGCAACCAAATTTTCACACCGTACCAGATACATGTACTTGACAGTTGCTGCTGATTTTGATATTGGTCCTCAGTTCCTCTCACTAGACAAGTGGTCATAGTGATGCAGCCAATACCTCATGATCTCATCACTTCCGTTCTAAAATATTGTGAATGAGTCATTTAGTAGCTTGAGGTTCCAGTGCATTTTTTATCAGGCTGTCAAGTTTCAACCTAAATTAACTTCACAATAGATAAACCTCTGTAGAATTTCTGGTGCATAACCTATGGCTTGGAAAGGACATGATAGTTTAGCTGCAAAAATTCTAGTTTCTGTATGAAACAAGCATGCCTAAAGTTCCATGGTATTTTCAACAGGGTGCTTTCGGCAAGGATGCGTTGTTTGGATTTGGCTTGACAACATACTCATTGCTTGGACTCGGGGTGGTAAGCTAGCCCATTTTGCACTTTGATATTTGGCTTTGGAGTTTCTGTCGCAATACAGACCTCTACGGCCAAACATTTTCATCCACATGTAAAGTGCATACAAGTATGTGTGGTTCATTTCTAGTTCTGCGATTCTTGTTTGTGCTTGTAATGAAAAGCAAGATGGATCAAACACTTGAAGAACCAATTGGACTTGCTACTAGGTTGTTTTTACTTTTGAGATCTGACCCAAGCTTCATGTTTACAATTTTGTTGATCTTTAAAGTACTGACTATGCATAGGACTACAAAGGTTCAAAGACGGTCCGATTGTTCCTGTGACTACACGCCGTACCAACAGAATTTTTGCATTCACCTTGAACATCATGTACTCCTGGCCGTGGTATTGTATTCACTTCTAATGTCTCTTCTTTTTTTGGTTTTCTTTCAGCTTGGGGGGCCATTATCTCTTCCTTGGGGCTTATACGTGCTAATATGTCAGGTAAAGTGCATCTGATGATTGGGAGATACACTAGGCCAACAATGTTTTACGCACAGACTAATGTATACCCCTTCTTTTTTTGCTCAGAGAACACCTGAAAAACCATGCTTGAACGATGTGAGCGATGTCGGAACATGGAGAAGGGCAGCATTGATAGTTTCGGTGTTTCTTGTTGTATTGACTCTCATTCCACTGTGGGATGAACTTGCAGAGGACCTAGGTGTAGGACTTGTGACCTCGTTCTGAGATACAGTACTTACCGGTAGAGTTAGGCCATGATGCAAGTCAATTTTGTATGCAATTGTAGTATTGTAGTGAAATTGTTGTAAAGGCGTGCTATATTCCGCTTCCAAGTGAAATATTACCTACTGAGATGAGCCATTCCTTTCTATGGCCAGGGCAGTTTGCATCCGAAATATTGCCATTGTTCAAATTAAAATTTCTGGTTGGTGTACGGTAAATTTTTTAGACGCAATTACAGTAATATTCTGTTAATTGTTTTTTTTGAATTGTTGATGGCGACAAAGCACGTATTTCTTGTTGCTAGGTTTTGCAGCCTTGTGTTTTTTACGCACGAAGACGAGAACATTTTTTACCTGCATTTGTTTGTTTAAGCATACCAAGCCAAATCAGTATACTTCCCCCTGCTTTCACTGTAAAAAAAATACCCATCAAAAAGTGTATCACGACAACTCGTAAAACAAATCCTAGTGGCCTGTTCGATTATTGAGTTTGATTGTGATTTGGCATAAATTTCGCGTGCATTTAGCAGTTTAATTTCTTAAATTTCCAGAGTTTGGCTTAAATTCATCTCGAAAACAAAAACAAAGAACAAACCGGGCTTAACTACCAAGTCGTAAAAAGGAAAATGATACACATAAAAAAATTCTTACAAACTTCTTAAAAAAACGGATGTGCTATGAAGCGAGTGCATCTTGCTTTTCCATAACCACCAATTAATTAGATCCAACTGTTGAAATCTTTGTTTCTGAGAGAGTTTTGCAAGAATTGTTTAGTACTACGTGGCAAGTCCCTGGTGAGGTAATTAGATGGGATCAGTTAACGCGGCCCCGTTTCATCTCAAATCAGGCGGCAATTCCATTCCATTCCAACCCCCCGGTCTCTCCTTCCCTTCCCGTGCTATGACAGCTTAGCTCTCCTCGCCTCCACGCAAAATCCCCATTTCGCAAAGCCACCAACGCCTCCTTCCCTCTCCGCTCCAAACCCTAGTCTCTCTCTCTTCGCCATGGAGGACGAAGACGCCGGAGGTGTGGGCGGCGGCGACGCGTCCCCGCCGCACGCGGGCTCCGCGGCGGCGGCGGGGGGGCGGGACATCGCGGCGTCGCCGACGAGCTCGCGGTCGGTGACGCAGACGGTGAACGGGTCGCACCGGTTCGTGATCCAGGGGTACTCGCTGGCGAAGGGGATGGGGGTCGGGAAGCACATCGCGAGCGAGACCTTCACGGTGGGCGGGTACCAGTGGGCGATCTACTTCTACCCCGACGGGAAGAACCCCGAGGACAACTCCGCCTACGTCTCCGTCTTCATCGCGCTCGCCTCCGAGGGCACCGACGTGCGCGCCCTCTTCGAGCTCACGCTCCTCGACCAGAGCGGCAAGGCCAAGCACAAGGTGCACTCCCACTTCGACCGCTCCCTCGAGTCCGGCCCCTACACCCTCAAGTACCGCGGCTCCATGTGGTAATCCAATCCTCTCCCTCCCTCTCCCTGTATCGCTTCCCGCCTCGTCGCCTTCTGGAACAATCAGCTCAGGATGTGATGTCTCCTGCTCTTATTACCGCCTGATTTGGTTTTGATTTGAACGGAAATGGCGGTTGTAGCGGTAGTTTCCGGCAATTAGATTAAAAATACTTCTGTTCGATCATTACCTGCTTTGACGTTGTTCGATTTGGCCGTGTGGGTATTTTCCATGCGGTAAATCAGTTGTCGCACTCCCTCCCTGTAGCTTCCCGCCTTGTTGCCTTCTGAATCAATAACTCAGGGTGTCTCGTATTCTTATCCCTTACCGGTTTGGTTTTAATTCGGATGTAGTTGATTTTGGCAGAGTTATTCTTCAGTAAATAGCCCAAAACTGTAATGTGTATGATCATTAACGTGTTGCCTGATTTGACGATTTTCGATTTGGGTGTTTGTTTCGGTTCAGCAATGAATTTGGTAATGTGGGAATCAACCAGTAAATAGTCCAAACTCATTATGCTTGTTGTGATCCTCCCATTATGATATCTTTTACTAGATTTTTAAATGGTTGCTATATTTGCTTCCAACATTCGGTTCAATTGCCTTATGCATTCTCGTAGAAGAATGTATTACCTTGTGTTCCACATTTGCTAGAATTTCTACAATAGTTCAACTTTAGTAGTATTTCTGAACTACACCGTTATAAGCTAGGTCCATTGAATGGATGGAGATAGTTTTCTCTGCATGAATGATACAATTTTCTGGGAATTACTGTTAAGAGGGAGTGCCTTGAGAATATGTAAGTAGTATGGGTATATGTGACCTCAACTGTCCAAAAAATTGGGAGAACAGTAGCATTTTGCCTTCCTTATGGACTGATTGAAGTATGCTGATTTTGTAAACAAGATCTGCTCACATGATGGGTTAGATGCATTGATGTTAATTGTTGCTTTTGGTCATATATATGCCACCATATCTTCATGTGTCCATAAAAAAACTTAAAATTGTATGATCAAATGCATTTATCTCTTAGTTAATTTTACTTTGGAGTGAAGATTGGCAATAAGTATAAATCCTTCTCGGATTTGAGCAAAACTGTACTCAGTCTAGCTTTATTTTTCATCCTGATCTCTATTTTCAGGGGCTATAAAAGGTTCTTTCGGCGGACTGCTCTTGAGACATCAGATTTTCTTAAAGACGATTGCTTAAAGATAAATTGTACTGTGGGTGTTGTGGTATCTACTATGGATTACTCAAAGCCACATTCAATTCATGTTCCAGAATCTGACATAGGCTACCATTTTGGGACACTTTTGGACAATCAGGAGGGTGTGGATGTTATATGTAATGTAGCAGGAGAGAAGTTTCATGCCCATAAGTTGGTCTTGGCTGCCCGATCTTCATTTTTTAGATCTGAATTTTTCGATCATGAATCAGATGAAGAGAAAAATGATGTTGATGCAAGTAGTGAAATCAAAGAGATTGTCATTGATGACATGGAGCCAAAAGTGTTCAAGGTGTGTTTCTATTTTTTTGCTGATCATAACCTTTTGATTTCAGTTCAACAAAACTTGGTTAATTTTATCCTATGCAAATATTCTCTGTTGCAGGCTGTACTTCATTTTATGTACAGGGACAATCTTGTTGGAGATGATGAGTTGTCTGCATCAAGCTCTGACTGCTCTATATTTGATAGTTTAGCTGGGAAATTATTGGCTGCAGCTGACCGATATGAGTTGCCAAGGCTAAGATTGCTATGTGAATCTTACTTGTGCAAGCATATTTCTGTAAACTCTGTGGCAACTACACTAGCATTGGCTGACCGGCATCATGCTATGGAGCTTAAATCTGTTTGCCTAAAATTTGCTGCTGAAAACCTTTCAGGTAAAAAGACTTCGTATGCAAGTTCTTTATACATCTCATCTTATGTAGAACTACTTTTATCCATTTCCAGCTTTGCACTTTGTATGGAGAGAAAAATCCAAAAAAGTATTCTATATGACAGCAGCCTAGATTTGATTCTATGAATAACATGAGTTTAAGGCTTTGAGCATCTGAAGTTTGGACAAGAATTTTGTTTCTTTTAGCATAGTCAGTACGAAAAAGGTGTATCAATTAGTAACGCTGATAGCCTGCTATGTATATATTCATGCTTAGCATAGTGTTGTTTAGTAAATAATGTATTACCTTAGTTATTAGTTAGACCACTAGTATGAACTATGATGTGGTCGGCTTAACCAATCTTCAATGTTCATAATTTTCCTGCTTTTGTATTGACCGCTATATAAACCATCTTAATAATCTCATTAAGACTTAAGAGACTATGGCAGCCTACTAATTTCAGTAATTCCATTTTTGGGCTTTGCACTACTGCTAAGAAAATATTTACTGTGCATACCCTCGATTTTTTACACGTTTGTTTATTGGTGGTGCCCAATTAAGTGCGTTGAACTGTTATAACATTCCAGATGCCCTTATGTATCTGCAGCTGTAATCCGGACCGATGGGTTTGATTACCTCAAAGACAACTGCCCCTCGCTGCAATCGGAGATACTAAGGACCGTCGCTGGGTGTGAGGAGGAATGCAGCAGTGGCGGGAAGAGCCAGAGCGTGTGGGGGCAGCTCTCAGATGGTGGCGATACCAGTGGACGCAGGGTGAGGCCAAGGGTCTGACACCCAGCCACCGCGAGGCCAAGGGCTTGTTTTAAGTGTAACTGTAACTGTGTAAGCAAAGTGCTGCTGTATAAATGGGACAGCTTATTGTTTTGTGGCGACAATTGAAATAACAGCATCAGTCTGTCATAGTAGCTTGCTTTTACATTCATTCAAGTTCGAGGGGTCACTGGATCAGGTTCAACAGCTGGTTTAGGTGATGGATTCTAGAAGGCGGCTTTGGTGGAAGGGCCTATGTCTAGCCATCTGGGGGCAGACGGGCAATGATTTGTAGCTAGTGGTCACAGCTATTGTAGTCTTGATTTACAGTTTTTATCTAGTGTTTTAGTCTGTTCTTGATAATCGCTGCATCGTATAGCATCTTTCTCACAATTAAGGGTCTTTGTACGTAGGATTGTCGATATCTTCCAGTTTTGAGTGTCATTCAAGCATGGTTTTTTGGGCCTCCCATTAGATGCATGGGATCAGGGTTTACAAAACCAACAAAAACCAGTCTTTTTTTGGCAAAAGCCAGACTTCCCGGGCCAACTCGAGAACATAAACCGCTCAGTTTTTTAGTCTAGTTAAAACAAATTCAAACTGGATTTTGATTTTTTGACAATTTGGTCCGATTTCCCCGGTAGTCGACGGTTTTCAAACCACCGTCCTGGTCTGGTTTTTTAGTTGTGCGGCTTTGTGAACCCTTCATGGGATCAAGCAGAAACGCAAAGAGCCACCAAACGTCACTAACATAAATTTCCAACAAAATACACCAAAGTACCGCTCCACACCCACACCTTGATACTGTGTTGCATTGATCAAACCGATTACATTGGCCAAGATGGCGACGAGTATGGAGAATTGCCTAGCATCCTTGCCTTGCCGGACATAGCCACATGCTGCTTCGGGTTTGCTCAGCCAAATGTGGAGACCAGAAATTCCTTGTAGATGCTCATGAACTTGGCCACGAAAGCTGCAGAAACGTGGGGGGTAAAGAGGCAGTCAGGCTTTGGTGTTAGAGCACGTCTAACTGCCGTGTGTGTATATGCTGCTATAGTACTCGTCACAAACGCGACGACCACGAAGCAAATCTTTAGAGAGACACACACTAACAAGCATGGTTGTGTCGCTAGTGCAATGCGCAAGAGAGAAATGGAAAAACGGCAGGTACCTTCTAGATGAAAAATGGCCTTGGACCCAAGACGCATCTTGTGTTCCTGCAAACGTAGAACCAGAGCTTAACAAGATTTATTCAAAGACTGACAGCAGAAGTCAGGAAGGAAGAGAAGGTCGAGCTAGGATACTACTGCAATGTGTACTGAATCTACTGGACAAACTTTTTGCCGGACAATCTACTGGACAAATGAACAACATATGGAACTTTTTAGATAGGGGTATAAGTATTGTTCCAATGCTTTACTCACATAGTGTGCAGCCCAGTGACAAATTTCATGTTTCAAATCAGAGTCTAGTTTCTTCAGTAACTCTGCCAACAACTTCTGCAATAGTCAAATTACAAGTTCAGCTTGTGACAGGAAAGGAAACGAAGAAAATGCACCAGAATTACAGAGGCGACATTTTACCACCTTTAAGATGCTTTCAGGTGGGATACAATTGACAAGTAATTCATAGAGCTTCTGGCGTACAGCATATAACCTGAAATGTTGAATTTACAATATGAAGTCAGATCAAAGTGAAGTAGTGAACCCATGAAAACACTCACATCTATCACTATGTAAATATGCATTGCAACAAAAAACAACAACAGACACAGAATAATAGCATTAGCATCCTATGGGAACAATAAGCAACAGAAGTTGAAACATGGCGAACCTCTTAGGGCTCTGTTCTTTCATGATATCAGCTGCTATTTCTGACACATACTGCTCCCAGTCAAGAGGAGGCGCTACTTGATTTGATGTAAATGGATATCTGCAATTCACAAAGAAATATAAATGTTGGTTAGGAAAAGAAGGTTAAAATAAGAAGGGAACTGCAGAAATATATTAATAAAGACAGGCTTACTGCTGGACTTTGCAGGTCTCAAAAAACAGTATCGCTCGTCTCAGGTTGCGGTTTGATTGTGCTGCTATCCGAGCAGCAAACCCAAATGGAAGCTGCAGATTTTCTTTCTTCCCGATGAACTCCAAAACTTGGATAATCTGCAAAATAATCAAACTTTCAGGGGGCATAAAACGTTTTAGGTAATTTAACTAGGCATAGAATAATGGAAATTGGATCAAAACAGCTGCAGCATCAACACTTTCTTCAACTGTCATCATGATTTCCCACAAAAGCATACAGTTGAACATATAAGACATCCAAACAGTCCCGGATAGAAGTCAAATTTTACACATGCGAGATGTGCTAAACTCAAAAACAGAATCTGCATGTCCACCGGTAAATTTAACACTTATATCAGCTGGTAAGGAATGCAATGATGTTTCAAAACTGCCGAACACGACATTGTAGCACCAAACAAGTGATCCAAGCCATTGATGAAATGCATAAAACCAGTGAGTTGCGACACTAAATATGACAAACAACATTCTCACTAACCTGGTCTTCACTGGGTGCATTGACTCGCACATTCAAGCAACGGGACCTTACAGCCTCTGTCACCTTTGATGAGCTATTGCAGCATAATATCAGCCTGCATGATGCACTGTACTTCTCCATTGTCCTACGAAGGGAATGCTGGGCTTCACGTGAGAGCTTGTCGACTTCATTTAGGACGAGGACTGCAAGTTTATGCGAAATATGTTTAGTTCATTTTGAAAGACATAAATAGATTAAATAAACAAAGTATTCATCAACAACAGGAGTGCGATGTGCTAACTTTGCATGGCAAACACAAATGTAAAGACAAATCGTAGCAACTATTCCATCCCAGTAATGTAATACAAAGGAAATTGCCTACCTTTAAATGCTCTCTTGCCCTTGGCATCAATTGGCCTATTCTTCGCCATCTCTTTGATGACTTCCTGAACAACATACCTATCCTGAAACCCAGCATCGCTGGGGTTCATCTCCACATGGTGGGCACTTGACAGCATTGCCAATTCTATCTCAATTGTCCTCGACCCAGTCTGGAGAAAGGAAATACCACCCCACTCTTATCACTTTACAGGTATATTCCAACCTACCAACTTATATAATAGGACAACACTGATTTATATCCAAATTCCAAAAAGTAACCGTTTCCTTTCATTTAGTTGTGTTCAGCATAAGCACAAAAAAAGGAAAGATAAATTACTTATCTACATGGGACAAGCACTAAAAATGGCATCACTCAAATACTTCTTTCAGTGGATTGCTCAATACCACATAACAATTTGCAAAAGGAGACACATACTAGGTGAAGAACAACAATCGGATTAAGAAAAGGTCAGGACTCACATCGATCTTCCATGTCTTGTTCTCCATCTTCACCTGCAAGGAAGCAATCAAAACACACCAAAACGTTACCACCAGAATCCTACCTCATGAGACAAATCTCACAAAAAAAAACGGGTAGAGAAATAAATTAGCCAAAAAACCGCACCTTCTCCGCGCCGGCGCCGAACATCTGCTTGATGAGGGCCATGATTAGGGTTTTCTTCCCGGACCCCGACGGCCCATAGAACAACAAGTGCGGGCAATCCTGCTCCGCCACCTGACCAAACCAAACCAGACCAAGCGAAACCGAACCCCATCAGAACAGCACGAGGTGGGCGAAACCATAGAGTGGTCGCCGGAGCGGGAGGGCGCTTACCAGCTTCTTGAGGTTCTGCGCGACCTGGTCGTGGACGATGACCTTGTCTAGGGTTTTGGGCCGGTACTTGTCCACCCACAGCATCTTCTTCCTCCCCCTTCCTCGCCGCCGCCGCGCCGCTACACAGACACCAGAGAGATTTGGGGATTTGGCTCGCGAGGGGAACGGGAGAGATTGGCGGGAAGTTGGGGCGGGAGGGGATCGGCCTCTCGCGCCAGTGGGGGAGGGTTTTTGCGGGGCGAGTCGGGTTCTTTTCTGACAGGTAGGGCCAGCATGTCAGCGGAAAGTTAAGCTGTATGCTTTGGGTGTGTTCCCGATAGATAACGGATTAACGTGAGAAATAATGATAAAGAAAGTTTTTTTAAAAAAAACATATTGTTTAGAAGCCGTTGACTTTTGATAAATAATATACTACGTTCGGTTTTAATAAATGATGCCGTAGATTTTTGACACGATATTTGATAATTCGTCTTATTTAAAAAAAATTAAATAAGTATAATTTATTTTATTGTTATCTAGTTTATTATTAAAGTAACTTTAATAATGACTCATATTTTTTATATTTATATTAATTTAGATAAATGATTAAACGCCACAATAAAAATTAACTGTGTCATTTATTAAAAACCGAAGAGTATATTTTCTCTATCCACACATATAAGCATTTCTCTAATTTTTTAATAGATTGTCTTTCGTTAATTAAGGGATGATTGACGGTAGAAACGCCACTAGGATAAGGAGGGGGAAAATTTGAATGAGAGGGACAAATAGTTCGGTAGACAAATTTCAAATACTTGCATGTTTCCTAAATAAATATGGACACTTAAAAAATTGTTGTGCAAGTGGATCCGCATCTATAACCCACATAATTTTCAGTTCTCAGTGTGCAAGCAATTTGCTTCGCTTTATTTTCATCCCAAAGTATCATTTCCAATACATCTATTTTTTTAAGTACATCTGTTAGGACAAATTCGTACACATTGAGTGCATATATATCGGAGGGACTACTAATCAGCAAGCTATCATGAACGCACCTTAAGGATCTAACGCTTAATTAGGGTAGTCTTAAGAACACTTTATTAGTGTGTACCGGAAGCTGCTATAATACTCTGCTGTACTCAAAAGGTACAACCCAGACGCTTTGTAGTAGTACTCCTAATTCGGAGTACTGAGTATAGTAGTATAATTATACGAACACACACAAGCAAACATAACACACTCTGTTTAGAGAGCTTAAGATTTAAAAAACAACTAACTTTTAATTTATTTTGGTAAAAATCTAAACTATTTGATGAAGCTTTTATCATCTAAAGATTACGAGGGAAGTTACGGTTGTTAGAAACTCTCTAAGGGCCAAAGGTGCTGCGAAACGACGGGGGAGATCATGCAGTGCAAGTGTAACTGACGTCTGTGCAAATAGGTTCACACTGCACTCACGAACTGTACGTTTCACGGCTAGATTAGCTCAGGTACTTGTGTGTTTGTTCTGCACTCTGCAGCGTGTGAGGAGTAGCTAGTGGCAGTAGCAGTAACTACACTGCCGACCGTTGCTTGATTTCGAAGCATCATTAATAGGAGTAGTAACAGTTTGCAGTCTGCACAGTAAGTAACAGAACCAGGGAAGACGATGGCCCGTCAGTCACAGAGTTTCCAAAGCCCCCAGACTCGAAATATATATATATGGGATATATATATATTCGAATAAATAAAAACGTCTGCCAGCAAAGCACCAGTGGTCTAGTGGTAGAATAGTACCCTGCCACGGTACAGACCCGGGTTCGATTCCCGGCTGGTGCAAATGTTTTTCTTCCTTTTGGCGTTTTTTTCTTTTTTTTTCACTTGCTCTTGCTCGGCAGTCGGCTTCGTGGTAGCCACCTGCATCTTCTTGTCTTCTTCCCTGTAGTTTAGCCGCTGTGCTGATTGAGTGATTGCTGTCACCTCTCACTTGGTTGTGGTCGGCACGTCTTTGCTCAGCTGCGATGCACGGTACGTTTCCCCAACCCGCTAGACACGATGGCGTGGTACGATTGCAACATGTCGGTGCCACGCGTCGATCTCAGATGGTGCCAGCACTTGTACTTGCTAGCGTAGCGAGGCAAGATGGTTGCCGTGGGCCATGTGGCCTATCCAGGCGTGGCACGAGTAGCGTGTGCGTCGCGTGGAGGCATGTGCGAAATGCCGGGCTCTCCTCTTGTACGTGGTGTGTGCCCGAGTAGTGTGTTTGGCGAGTGGTCATTTCGAACCAGGGGCGTTTTGGTAAATGTGCCTGGAGTAACGGGCGAATGGACCGGAGCTTGGACATGACGAATCCCGGCGAGGCAAGCCGCCGGCCAGTTGGGCCGCTCCCTCCTGCGCTTGTCCCCTCCATTCTCGTATATTCCTGCAAATTTCAGGATTATCTTTAAATAATGTTCCAATCGTAGTACAGTACATATTTATTTCTAATTCTTACCCTGCAGTTTACACTTGAAATAATGTTTCAACCGTACAGATCTAGAGTACAAATCTCATCACTATACTAATCATTTAGTCGTAAAATTTTGAAATGAACTGTTTGTACTGCAAAAAATGAATCTCATGTTCTTTTTATTTTGTTGGGTAGCTTCTTGGCTGGAGCCGCGCGCCTTGCCGCACTGGAGGGAGAGGCGCGCCTCCCCTCCCGCCCCGCCGCCCGCGCCACGTGGGCTCCACCAGTCAACCGCACCAACCGCGTGCCACGTCCTCCTCCCGCACCGAAACCCCGCGCGCCTCCCAAATTACCGAAACGCCCCTCCTGCCTCCACTACTACCTCCACCACTCCCCCGCAACACGAACTCTCCCTTCTCTTCCCATCATCCCACCACCGCCCCGCCGCGTCTTCTGCTCATCGTCGGCGGCGGCGGCAATCTCAAGAGTTTAATGCCGCCTTTCTGCTGCTGATCTCTCCATCGCCTCGACTCCCGTGTATCCATCATTCAATCCGTCACCGTCTTTGCTTGGTTCGATCGGAAAGTTACGCGTCTTTCTCCTCCTCCTTCTCCCACCCGTCCCTGTCCCTGGGATTCTTACATTTACTTCGATTTGGTTCCTGGAATTCGCGGTGTTTACACGTGAATTCATCCGCTTTTCCGTGCTGTTTTATGTATCAACGGTGAGAGGGTGGCAGTTGCCAGTGAGAAGTAACCGCGTTTCCGGTGTGGTGGTGGTGTACTTCAATAAACTCTCCCCCAGGCTGGCCACACCGCCATTGCCGTTTCTTGGAGCTCCGCGTTTTTTAGAACGAGCTCGTGTTTTCATTTATAGGATTAGTTCATTCTTTCACGGGCTGCCATTGATTGGTTCTGATCGAGCTTTGCTCTGTTCGGATCGTGAATCTTGGAACATTTTGGTGTAGAAATCTCGGAGCTTCTTGGTCTGATTCAGGAGGCCGCATTTATCGCCTGCTGCGATTGGGAGATCTTTGTAGGTGGTGATCGGCGAATCCAATGGCGGATCTCGGCGAGCTCCGGTGGTGGCTCGGCGTGATGGTGGCAATGGCGGCGGCCGTGTCGTGGTCCGGGCGGTGCTCCCGGAGGCGGAGGCGCTGGGGATGAACTGGGGCACGCAGGCGTCGCACCCGTTGCCGCCCAAGATCGTCGCGCAGCTGCTCAAGGACAACGGCATCAAGAAGGTGAAGCTGTTCGACGCCGATCAGGACACCCTCAGCGCGCTCGCCGGCTCCGGCATCGAGGTCATGGTCGCCATCCCCAACGTCATGCTCGACTCTATCACCGACTACGACACAGCGAAGGAGTGGGTCCGGCGCAACGTCTCGCGCTACAACTTCGACGGCGGCGTCACCATCAAGTGAGCTGCTTCACCTTCGTTGCCGTCGTTCATGGCGCCGCCGCGGTGATATGACTTGTGAGGTTCTTGGTTGCAGGTACGTCGCCGTCGGGAACGAGCCGTTCTTGGCGTCATACAATGGCACGTTCGACAAGGTGACATTGCCGGCGCTGATGAACATCCAGAACGCGCTCAACGACGCCGGCCTCGGCGACAGCATCAAGGCCACCGTGCCGCTCAACGCAGACGTGTACAACTCCCCGTCGGACAACCAGGTGCCGTCGGCGGGGCGGTTCCGCGCCGACATCGCCGACTTGATGACGCAGATGGTGCAGTTCCTGGCCAACAATAGCGCGCCCTTCACCGTCAACATCTACCCCTTCATCAGCCTGTACCTGAACGACGACTTCCCCGTCGACTTCGCCTTCTTCGACGGCGGCGCGACGCCGGTGGTCGACAACGGCATCTCCTACACCAATGTGTTCGACGCCAACTTCGACACGCTGGTGGCCGCGCTCAAGGCGGTCGGGCACGGCGACATGCCCATCATCGTCGGCGAGGTCGGCTGGCCCACCGACGGCGACAAGCACGCCACCGCCGCCTACGCGCAGCGCTTCTACAACGGTCTCCTCAAGCGGCTCGCCGCCAACGTCGGCACGCCGCTCCGGCCGGGCCAGTACATCGAGGTCTACCTATTCGGCCTCCTCGACGAGGATGCCAAGAGCGTCGCGCCGGGCAACTTCGAGCGCCACTGGGGCATCCTCCGCTTCGACGGCCAGCCCAAGTACCCCGTCGACCTCACCGGACAGGGGCAGAACACCATGCTCGTGCCGGCGAAGGACGTCCAGTACCTGCCTAGGGTGTGGTGCGTCATCAACACCAACGCCAAGGACACCAGCAAGCTCGCCGACAACATCAACTTCGCCTGCACCTTCGCCGACTGCACAGCGCTCGGCTACGGCTCCACCTGCGCCGGCATGGACTCCAACGGCAACGCCTCCTACGCCTTCAACGCCTACTTCCAGGTGCAGAACCAGAAGGACGAGGCCTGCGATTTCCAAGGGCTCGCCGTGCCCACGCAGACCGACCCCTCCACCCCGGCCTGCAACTTCACCATACAGATCGCCGCCACCTCGGCGGGTCACCGGCGGCGCGCCGGCGCCGGCGCGCTGCTAGCGCTGCTGGCTTTCTTCCATTTTGTCTTATTGCATTAGGGGGATTTGATCTACTACAGTTTTACACAGGCTTTTGATTTGTTGCATCATTCCTGGTGTTAGTAGGCAGTAATTAGTAAATCCTTTGTACTGGAGATACATTTCAGTATATATATACTGAGATAATTTTTCACAAACTTGATGTGCCAGTGTACAGTATATACTGAGCTAATTTTTTTCACAAACTTGATGTGCTAAAATGGTGACATAACATTGCAGATTAGAAGTAGATTTCGATGGCTAATCGATTTAGGATCTTTCATATAACCAGATGCAATGGGGTGCACCATCATAGTATCCAGATTTGGCGACCTTTACGTCATAGAGTTATTATTAGTATATAGATGATTTGAATGCAAATCCAAGATGCAGAGATCACATGGTTCCGGGATCCAGCATAACATGGTCTAGATGCAAAACAAACTTTGCCTTCATTGCAAGTTGGTGAAAATAAACAGGTTCCCATGCAGATGTGTAGGTGAGCTGACCCACTAATAAACTAGTCCCTAAAGATGGCGCACTGATGCAGCCAAGCTGTTCTTCTCGAGCACTGGACACTGACTACTCGATGTTTCTAACTGATTATGCTCCACTGTTATCTCTTGTTAGAGAATTTTATCTTCTACTAGTGGTTGGCTCATGCTATGCTATCATATCACCAACAAAACAAGATCAGAACAACCATGCTTGTCTCCAACAAGAATCCTTTTAAACAAGCTCTGAATCGGAGTTATCGACGCTGGGTAATACCATTATGGGCTTATGGCACCAAAAGGTAAAATCTCTACAAAACTCACAGTAGTATATCCAAACAAACAGTAGCAGATGATCATGGAAATCCTGGAGAAACCTTGAGCAATGTAATCAGTAGAATTGCATACTGATAAAATATAAATATTTACATTATTCATACTGCAAATAAAGAGAAGTGCACCTGTGCCAATGAAAGTTCCCACGCAAACACCAAGAAATATAGCCTTGAAGACGTGCCCAAGCCCATTGAGCAGTGCTCCTAGAGACAGACATCAATCCGTGGTGTTTGTCGAAGGCGTTCATTGGCAAAGAAAATCCAAGGAGAATGATTGATACATCCAACCCCTGAAGTATAATCTTGAAGTAAACTTGACAGATCAAGTAGCACCATGAGGAAATAAATGAGCATCGCTCCTCCAGAACCGCCATCAGATTTTGGTGATCTTGTCAGCTTTCACAAGAGGATTCTGTTTGGCTATCTGCTCCCTCCAGCCTGCTGTAATCAAATGTGCATTTGTGTGAATCAGATAATGGTGCATTGAACAGAAGGTACCTCCGCAGCGGCACTTGAATCTGTCAACCTGACCTTCTTCTGGCATGATAAGCAACGGTTACTGGGTGCTTTGGTGTATCATCCTCTTACTACTGTTTCCCAGCTGTGACTGAACCAGACCCTGCATCCGTGTCTTCTGCCACCAAAGGTGTGGAAGACAATGAAACAAGAGATTTCTTCTCCACCACAGTGGCCATTGTCCTGGCCTTAACGGTATCCCTATAACACTTTGAGCAACATTTTTCTGTCATTTCGGCTGCCAAAGAAGCCACAGTTGTTAACGCACAATATAGGGGCTCAGGTGTGTGGACTCAGTTTCCTCTGCCTCCTTTTTCCAGCTCTCTTGTGCCATTGTACGGAACACCAACTGCACCTTCATTAGCAAATAACCTAATGATTAATCAATAAACTTCAAGAACATTCAACAGGGCCATTGCACCAAATGTAAAAGGTAGTTGAACTAGGTAAGAGTCAGATGGCCATCAACCCATCAGCAATTTTTTTTTTCTTACAGGTGTGGACTATAACATTATTACATGACATAATTGAGTAGACCATGCATGACAAGACAACATCCCAACCTACAGAACAAATTTAGTTGGTTGTACTTGTCAAAAGTTCAGGTCACAAAGAATAGTGCTAATAATTAATAAAATCTGTTGCATCTGATCAACCAAGGCAACAACACAAGGGGAACTGTCCCTGTCTGACAATAACTTATCCACATACGACAACAAATTTGATCCATTCCTATCATTGGGATCAGATGTCACAGGCATTCACTGAATACAACCAAACAAGCACGGTATTTATGGATGAAATCTTAGAGTTAGCAGTGTATGATAGACTCAAAGTCGACACCAGAATGGCTATCACACTTACCTGATCGGGCTACTCCCATTCTCAAAAGGTATTTCCTGGTGATATGAAATGCAGAAAAAAAACATATAGAGAGAGGACTAGATGGATTAGCTTTCACTTTCAATATGTATTTTACTTGGTATAAATTTGGCTAGCAACAATATGTCGGAAACTAAAATGTGCATGTTTGCAATAAATTGAGTGTGGCTAGCCCAGCAAAACAGAGAATGCATCACGAGAGCTTGCCAGGCAAAGAAATTAGCAACATATAAAGCTGGTACGATGTATTGGTCATTTTCCATATACTCTGAAAAATTATGCAATAACCGAATTTTTCATATCTTCAACGGCAAGCAACACCATTGTGAATTTCATGTTCATATCACAAAAAATTCGATGCAATTGCCTTCACGATATTGGCCTTCTCCTGAGTAAACCGCAAGAACTCATTTAATTTCCTGTCAGCGAGAAAAGAAAGCTATCTGCCTGTTAACCCATTGCTAACATTCAGCGAGGAAGAATCTACGTTTTCGGCGTGTAATAAGGCCGCATCTGAAAATAATTCTAGGGTAAAATTAATCCCCATGTTTATACAAAAGTCAAAGCAAATTACCGTATATAGTCCCAGAATAAGACATCTAATCATTCGTCACACCGGCCGGCCTTAAATCCTCACGATCACAACTGAGCGACAGCAGCAGGACTACACATCGAACAATTCAACAAAACAACCCCAAAATTTCCATCAACCATACCAGCAAGCAATCACATGCTACGACCAACAGCAAACAATCTCACGCAATTCACATGCTATGACCAACAGAAACAAATGCTCAGATCGAGCTTTACCGCGAGGAGGAGGGTTCGCCGGAGAGGCCCCGATCGATCGTATCCGCGGGACAGCCTACGCGGAGGGACCCTCATTCGCTTCTCCTCTCCTATCCTTCCCCTCCCCACCTGTTCTTCAGGAGAGAGCGGAGTTTTCCTTTCTGCTTTTCGCGTCGCCTTCTTTCCTTTTTTTTTTTCCTTCTTCGGGCGAGCTGCGTGGCGTCGAGGTGTATAAAACGGCCAGCCATTTCCGCATCCGGCCACGGCTTTTCGCTTCGCATTTTTTAAAGTAAGAGGGTTAAATTTGATTATGTGATTAGGGAGTAGTTGGGTTGGGTTGAATGCTTAATTAATTAAACAAGGTGGAAATGGTATAATTTGGTGGGGATTAGGAGCGGATGCTCTAGAAACGCGAAGATTCAACACGAGGGCGATGGTTGTGGGCCCCGCTGGAGCTGGATGATTGAGTGTTCAATGGATACAGGGGGCTTTATTAAGGGCCAGTTGGACGGTTACGCGTTGTACGACGGGGAGAAGGTATTAATAATGCCACGAACAATACATTGCATAATTTGTGGTTAAGATGAGCATTGCATTAGTACAATCTTTTGTACTATTGTCTCTGATCGAACAACGGTGTGTTTTCATTGAATGGCTGAATAGCAAGTTATCTATTATATATTATAAAGGTCGATTAAATATTCTTTAGAGCGTTTTTATAAGCACTATATGTCATCTCTTTCTACGTTAGAAAACTTCTAAAAATTTATATTTACTTGAAAGATTCTTGATAGCGATGATTTTCCTTCGATGTGTAGATTTCTCCCACCTCCTCCACAGCTCAGGTTGATCCCACGCTCCTCCCGTACCTCTGCGCCCATGCATCGCTCTACCCACGCCACCCCCTTGCGCCTCCCATATCCCTACCCTTCCTCAATCACCGCCGCCGTCGCCCTGCATCCGCTCGCCGCCTGGATCCCCGCCGACGCCGGATTTGCGCCTTGCCATCCACCGCCCCCTGAATTGGTAGGTTATTTTTCTATTTTTCCATTCTGCACTCACAAAAATCTTCCTTTGTTAACTTTCTTTCACCTGAATGTTTCTGCTTAGTTTAGAACAAACAATTCTAGAAAGAGGATGAGGAGTAGGCAGGAGTCACAGCAGTATTCACGTGATCTCTTACTTCCTTTATTTACATGAATGCTAGTTCACAAGTATCCCTCACCCTGTTCGGATGTACTTATACTTTGGACTTATTCCCTCGGTTTCCGTTAGCACGCTTCTCAAAACATAAAACGGTGTATTTTTTATAAAAATTTTCTATATGAAAGTATCTCTAAAAAATCAATAGATATATTTTTCAAGTTTTTAATAGTTAATACTTAATTAATCATACGCTAATAATATTTTTGTTTTGCGTGCGGCTTATAAGCAAGCCTAATAAACAATTCAAACACACCAAGTAGAGAATGGAATGTTTGTTCGTTCATTTCCTGAATTTCTGTAAGTCCAGTTATTTTCATTACAAGCAACCAGTTTTGCAACTTTAGAGTCTATTTTTGTGGTGATATGATTGTCCTGTGTTTTCATTCATGCTGAAAAAACATACTCTTGATGGAGCTTAAGAATTAAGATGCTTATTAAAAGGGAAGATCAAAGCATGATAAGTAATGAATGATAATAATTCTACCTATACAAGTAGAATAAGATGATTCAGTGATCTAATAATGTTTATGCTTAATGAAGCTTCTGTAGCCAAGGGTGCCAAGAAGAAAACTGCAGCAGCTCCTGGGCTAGGCTATGTGGATATTCCTAATATGCAGATAAGGAAGGTAATATCATTGGCATATATTTTATTTCAAAGTTTTTTTTGTTGCTGTTGGTGCTCTAAAGTGCACTCTGAATAAATCATCAATTGGTACTACATCTAGGCTAGGGATTTTTCCAGTATTGGGGAATTTTGTCAAGTATTTCTGTATACCTTTATCTTTTATTCTAGCGAGTGCATGTGGATCGAAGGAAAGATGGTTGATTTGTGTGGCGTAGGGAGGATGCCGATGTGATGTTATTTCTGAATATGTTTGACATGAGATTCATTCTTCTCTCCGTTTCGACAGCTTTTCTGAGTCTAAAATCTCTGTTAGACACCATAAATACAATGAGTCAAATTCTCTACCATATAATTTTTGCCTATTGTTCTGGATGATGTAGCTGCTTTCTTTCAGATCATGTACTGCCTATTTTTTCAGATGTTGTTCGCTTTTCTTTTCAGATGGTGTGATCATGGTTGAATTCAGAGCATACTGTTCTTTCTTTTTTGATCCAAATTGAAACTGGCAGGAGGATCTGAACTTCCTGACGAGATGCATGAACTCATTCCGGTTCACCCATGTGTGGAGCAGGATTTGCCAAGTAAGGACAATGCATGCTTGAGCACAGCTCATCCATGCACACCCTAAAATGAAGTATGAAACGACAATATAGTTTAGCTCATCATCAATCTCATTAATGATCGGCTCCTTCCTGCAGATGGAACCATTAGCGGAGGAGTGAACAAAGAGGGGATCGCCTTCTACAACAGCCTGGTCAGCGATGTCATAGCTAGAGGTGGACTTATTTTTGCTTCTTTTTTGGAAGGCTTCCTATTCTTGAGAGGATTTTTCTGGTGTAATTTATTCTGGATATTGGACTGATGTTGAACTCCATGGTTGTTGAAGGGTTGAAGCCATTTTTCACCATCTTCCTTGACACCCAAGGCGGACAGATACCGAAGCTTCCTCAGTGAAAACATTGTGTAAGTTTTCTGCCTTGTACGAATTGCCAAGAATATCTTAGCAAGTCAGCACGGCTACCAATAGAGACAGAGTAAAATTTACTTCCATACCCACAAAACATAGACTATTTGATTGCATAATCCTATATAGTTCTATAGTTAAGCTAGCTTCTTTCCATCATATTAACTTTTCATGGTATATTATAGTATAACTACCTCACTTTTGTGAGGAACTGTACAAAGGAAGCATGGTCTTTTTTTTTTGTAATATGCTACTTTTACACGGGGTATATTTTTGTATGTATCACTATATGCTTGTGTGAATTTCCAGGTGGTGGTGAACTGGTGATGCAATTTTTTCCCCCAAAAAGCAAATGCATTGTGTGTATCAAACCCTTCCACATTGTAGTTATAAGTAAATGGTTTCCATGTTTTTGGAGCTAATTCAATGGTAATTGTTAGTACGGTAATTGCTCTTATTGATGAGAAAGTCGTCTGTAATCTGAAATATGTGGCTGTTTTCTAGAATATTTGCCAATTGATTGTGGCCACTGAAAAGGAACTATTCTGTAGCAAACTGTGTAATCTTTCTTTTAATATGTCAATTTTTTACTCATCTGTCATTCTTTTCCCCAAGCCTGATACTCAAGCAGCGTGTTCCTATATAGCTTCAACGAAAATAACTATATATTTCAAATATTCTTGTGCCTGAAACCAATCTACTAATGGTTAAGTGTTCTAAGGTTAAACACATTAGGATGTGTAGCTTAAGCTGTAGTGCAACATGTTCCATCCTTTTTTTATGTCGATATATGTTTAAGAATTTGTCATCGGTGAGTTTGAGCCGTCATATGGTGCAAAGTATTGTTTGTTTTATCTTAAAGATCCACATAGCAAGACCAACCTATCCATATAAAATTACATTTGTGGCCTTAACTAATCGAAGTTTTTAGTAATCTTAAAAAAGTTTATATAGTATAAATGTTGTTGGTCTGTTGGGGGCATATTCAGTCGTTAAAAAAATGATACCCTTAATTTATCTTAGGTTAGATCTTATGTGTTTCCGTTGCAACGCATAGGCTTCCAACTAGTTCTATGAAAAAAGGCAAAACATCTGGTCATTGGTTTTCATTTAATTAGGTGGACCACCATCATATACCGTTAAATTAGATTATTATGGAAAAAAAGTTAGAGCCTTCTGCTATGAGATTAATTCTCGCAATCACCCTTCAGTCGGGTCATGTCGCTAGCAGCCATCGCACATGCCAGAGGATGACTGGCTCAGCGTCGGCACGAGTAGCAGGCATTGCGCCGCATCATGTCACATGCAAGTAACAAAAACAACTTTTGAGCTTTATAGAATGGTGTTGTTGATGCTTTGATCAATTAAACACTCGTGCTTCAATTCTCACGGTCCACAATTTCAAAATCTGCCCACATGCATGCAGAAGCTTGCAAGTAATTATTAGCGAGCAACAGCTAGAATTTCCTGAATCCTGACATTCACATCCACTGATTTCAAGTTCAAAGAATCTAAAAAGACCGTGTGTTCAGATCAACAACAGTCCACCAAGCAGGGTTTGCAATTTTATTTTGAAATACCAGAAATTTTGGAAATTTCGGCCACCCCAGCACGAAACAATTTTGTCATAATTTTTTAAAAAAAATTTAGTAAAATGCATTCAAATTTGACCAAAAGTATAAATTATTTCAGATTAAAATTTCGGAAATTTCGGTTTTGCCAGTCCCTTGAAATTTTTTGACCTTCTAAAATTGTTAAACATGCTCTGAGTGCTCCTAAGCCGACACGTGTCACCTCTAATAAATTACAAAAATATTAGAAATTATAAAAAAAAAAAAAAAAGCAAACGTTGGTATTCACTTAATTAGGTGGGCACAGCGTTATAACCGGTTAAATTAGATTAATCTTGAAAAAAGCTAGGCCCTCCCCCTGGCATCGTGTACATATATACATACATCCATATGCATGTCCTCTTTGGACTCCTCGGACTCCTCCTTCACTTCCTTTTCTTTTCTCTCACAAGCAACTTATATGAACAATAAGTAATTCATGAAGTTAAGATATAAAGTTTAGCTCATCAGAGAAATTTGACATGGCGGCCGCGATTTCCTGCAAGCAAAATAGATCCATCAAGCATCGCTAATTACGTGCACAAGAAAGGAGACAGCAGCGGCACGCATAAAATCAGCACGCCACATGTCACACCCTGAAAACATGACACCACACTACAGAACACATCGGGAAAAATATCGGTTGGAGCCATTGGTTACTCAGTACGGTGTCCATGACGTGTTTTACGAGATGTATACTCAAGCAAGTATCAGTTATTGGTTTTTTCTAAGGAATGAACGATTTAGCACAGAGCTAGAAATATTTCGAGGTACAGTTACTCCAAGATTTATGCTAGGTGGTAAAATTTAAAGATATATGTTATACATGCTATATAGGATGGGGGTTCCGTAAAATTTTTTTTCCTCAGGCTCTGCATATCTCCTCTCCCTATGTTTAAAAGAAAAGCCATCGATAATAATTTTAGATATTAAGACGACCATAATTTTAAGCTACACATTTGACTATAATGTATCTAAACTGTTGCTCTATTTATAATTAAATCAACAATTTAAGATCCATAATGCCTATATTTTTCAATATAAGAATATTCATTTGGAACAGACCCATGCACTTGACATGTCATTCAAATAGCACTGAAATACAGTCACTGTACATCATTCTATAAATATGCATAGCTAAATTAAAACCCACAGTATCAAAACAAAAATTATAAATTCAACTATCAAAAGATTTTTTTATACTGAGGGGCAACACCCCTACCCTTTTACATGTCATCTAAATTGCTATAGAAAATTATCAAATAATTGAACAACATAGGTTGCACCATCATACAATATTTTGCAAACATGCATAGCTATTAGATGCACACTGTCTAAGAAAAAAGAATTGAATTATGTATAAATAGTTCGGGCCACCGCATAAAAAATCTGGTGCCTTTAGTTGCGGGAAACAATCCAATCACTTAGTGATTTTTTTTAAATGTGCAATAATCCGGGCAAGCCGAATAATATTTCACGTAAGTGCTCTAAAATATATTTTATGTTGCCATTCAATTGCCTTTATATGGATGGTGTTTAATGGACTTTTAGTATATCATAGACAAATGCGCATGCATGTGGCTATGGGCTTCTATATATACATTCCGAGTATACACATAAAATCATTTATTTTCTTTTTCACAAACCATTAAAAAGATGAATCATCCCAATATATGAACACTAATAGGCTATAAACATTTTTGTCCAGTATATATAGACTTGAAGGATTAACTTTGGAATACAATTCGATTTCACGATAACCATGACATAAAAAAATTGGATTAACTAAACTTGATCGGCAATGTAAACTCCACTACGATGGATCACATCGCAAACTCCACAAGTGCAACCACCACACCTCATCACCTACACAAGTTTTGCAACCATGGGGTATGGTGACTAGGAGCTGCAGGAAAGCCGTCATCACCAAACAATTGTCATATACTATACACACAAAAAAAATTATAGTGAATCTGTTTAGACTTTGGAACCCAAAGATTTTCTTACACAAACATGCAAGTGAGAGAGAAAGAGAAGTGGAGAGAGAGTGAGTAGACCAGTCTTGATGAGCAATGAATTTTAGAGGGTAATACATAGATAGAGGGTGGGAGAAAGCGCAATGAATTTAGCCAGACCTTACCTTTTGTAAATATGGGATATATTGACTACCTTACTTTTTTAACCATGGGGTATATTGACTAGGAACTCTAAGAGGACCGTATAGCCACCAAACAATTTCCACACTAGAAATACAAAAATTTTAGAAAGAATTTGTCTAGTCTTTGGAACATAAAGATTTTCTAGGGTCTTTTTGGAATTTTATAGAGTACAACATAATTAATTTTTTAAAATTCATTAAAGAAAAGAGAGCCCCTAAAAATTCAATTAAAAAAGGAAAAGCACCTTGTTTTTAGTTTACACTTAATTTGGTAGACTTGTTTTCTTAAGTCTACCTTCTTTTTAGATGAGGAAGCAGACTATAGATAATTGATTATAGGGATGAACTAAATAGGGTATAGTATAAAACTAACAAATAGCTTGGAAAAAAATCATCTAAACAATGCCGATAAAGAAAGTTTTTGGACAAATTATGCTTTTGAAATGTGGCACGAATAATCCAGTTGATATTCTGCTTTTATAAGCTTTCCAAACACAGCCTAACATCCATGTCCGCGTGTCGGTGAAACGGGACTGGGGGCCCCAGTCCCCGGGGACGCGTGGATCTTTGGCCATGTTAGGTCCTCCGGTCCCACATTCCGCACAAGTGGCGGCCGGCTATGGCCGTTCTCCCGCTGAGTGCCTAGGGTCTGAGCACTGCCCAGGCCCGGGAGCACCTTCCTCGGGCGAGTTGCGACGACGGCTCCCATCCATCTCGGGCCCCGCGTCCCGGGGACCTTCCCGGGACCGAGCCTCGCCTCCGGTCCCGGGAGCCACCTCCTCGGTCCCGAGGCATGTCCCCGGGAACATTACTGGGACTTCCCGTGCCCGGGCCTCGCCCCCCGGTCCCGGGACCCACAGCTCTAGCCTTACTGGGGCATTCTCGGGCCCGAGGCCCACAGCTTCATCCCCGAGGAACTCGGCGCCTTGTGGCTCGGAGAGCTCGACAAGCTCTCTGTCCCGGGCCCGAGCTTGACTCGAGCGGACCAACTGTTCCAACCACCCGCATTAATAGCAAGGCGACGGGGCGCGTCGCCCCTGTCGCCCGCTTTGCCACGCGTGACAGCTCGTGACGGCCCCCCGTGGGCCGGCTCTCTGTGCAGTCAGAGAACTTTTGACTAAGAGGGCTTTAGTTTTCCACTCTCTGGCAGCGGTGGCGTGTGCTGTCACATCTTCACGATCTAGCCGCCCGCAGCAGCCGAACGATGTGATGACCAGACGTGCCGAACCAACTCCGGTGTGGCTCAGCAGGCGGACGTGCACGACAAGACATATCATACCTAGAAAAGCTTTCTCCTCACATGTGAGCTAAGCACTGTGGACTCCCCTTGGACTATGAAAGGAGGATCCATGCCAAGTAGAAAGGGGATCCTCGGTTCCAGAAGCTGGCTCTCTCGCTTTCTCTCTCTCGCTCGCTCCGGCTCTCTCTTTTCCCGGAGGGAGGCTTCTGGAGTTGTTTAGCTTCTAGAGAGACTTAGTCTCCAAGCGAGGGCTAGCTCCTGAGCACCCTCAAGAACATCTTGTAAGAGCAAACCACATTCATCTCCCACATAGCAAATACACACAGGAGTAGGGTATTACGCCTCCGCACGGCCCGAACCTGTCTACTTCTCCTGCCTCCCTTGTATGCCATCGTCCCGACGCGGCAGTCGTTCTGTGAACAACTCCCCTGACCGAACCTCAAAGGGGGGTCCCCAGACCCTCCGCGGTTGGAGTTCCCTCCTCCGACACCGCGTATTCGCATGGGCAACCTTCCTAGTTTAGTTTATATAGTTTACAGTAATAATTATTTAAACATACGAACTAATGAATTAATTGCTACTCCCTCCGTCTTAAATTATAGCTAACTTTAGAGTTTAAGTTTATCCCTAATATAACTAACTAGTACATGTAAAAGATAAATTAAAATTTCCTATTCTACGTCTATGCTCCACGTAAACTCAACCAGAGTATATCCCATACCCCACTCACTATAATCAGAGCATTTTTGACCATATATCACAATTCTTAATCTCCCCAAAAATCTCTTATGTAACTATATTTTAGGATGAAAGGAGTATAAAGTTATATTGTAAAGTTGAAAAATTGCCTCAGAAATAATATTCTAATAAACTCATACATAAAAAGGTTTTTTTTAAAAAAAGATCGCACGGGCTGTGTTCTTAAGTGCTTATTGGGTGGCTTAAATAAGCCGCACGTAAAACGAGTAATGTCATTAGCGCGTGATTAATTAAGTATTTACTAGTAAAAAGTTGAAAATGGATATATTTGCTTTTTTAGAGCTACTTTCATATAGAAAATTTTTACAAAAAACGCACCGTTTATCGTTTTGGGAAGCGTGCGCGTGAAAAACGAAAAAAATAAGCTGGCTGCAGATGGACTTGCGAACAGCACCTAAAATCTCACAAGACGTACCAGTACGTGCTTAACCAGGGAACACATCAATTCCTCAGAAGAGCTTTGTCATGAAGGTTGAAGATTAATCGCACACTGGCGGCCGCCGTCGTGCTCTCAGATGCGCTCGTCATCTCGCACACTGGCGGCCGCCTTCACTTCTCCATGGTCGCCGACTCGCCGTGCTGTCGTCGGCGGCACAGGAGCTGCCTCCCCTGGCACTTGGAGCCCATGTTGCTCCTGGTCGCGGCCTCGCCGGAGAAGCCCTAACAGGTTGACGCACATGGTGGCGCCGCCGCGCCGGCCATCTCGCCGCCGTTTGGGCACCTCAGCTTCAACGGCCGCGGAATGAACGAATCCTCCCACGACGTCAGAAACAAATCGTTTTTCTTTTTTTTTTTCCTTCAAAGAAAGGATTTTCAGAAACCACAAGAGAGAGCTAGCCCATCCTGTGACGCCCACCTAGCCCATGATTTATCAGATGGGCTAACAATGTGGCGCAACATCAATTTATATATGGGCCGTACGCGCGCGGCAATCCCGTTCGGGATTATCCCTTTGGTAATGCCAATGAGCAATTTGGCAATGTGCAAAACTTTCGTCTCCTATCATCAATTTTTGGCTTTATATTAAAGTATCTCTAGCAATAGCCCTTATTTTAGAGCCCATAAAGATTAAATAGGGCTGCCTCTATTTTCTTTGGACCCAAAAATGTCCCGAATTTCAGCAAGTCCCCATTTCTCAGTCCCTTTTTTTTCTATTGTATTTCGTCGTAGACTATATGTATATACCTAGTTTGCCACTATAATAATTGAAACATAAATATTTACAACATAGCAACCATGCTCATTTGACCCGACTACCCTTCTTCTTCCTCTCTCTCTCTTCTCTCTCTTCCCGCATTAATTTGGTAGAGAAAGTAGCGAGCAGGAGCATGGCGGGCCGGCAGCCGGCCGGCGGGCGACCGCGCCGGGGCGCCACTTGGCCGAGCGCGCCGGTGGATGGCTGGTGGGCGACCGCGCCGGGGAGGCGCCTGGCCGAGCGCGGGCAACGGCCGGTCGCGCGGAGGGCAGGTAGGGTTCTTACCTTTTTCTCTTCCTATCTTCCTCCCAGATGTGACGACGCGTGAACGTGGGTGGAGAATTGTCGTAGGCGCAAAAAAAACGACGATAGGGGCTGTGATATAGAGCCTACAGAACTGAAGACTTAGGGGAAAGATTTGAGTGTCTTCTCATTTTGGGGACTTTATTAGAGTCTCTGCTAGACCTAGTTTTTTTTTTGCCTCACTACCCAAAAATTGTTTGGGGATGTATTTAGAGTCTATGCTAAAGATGCTCTTAATAGCAATTTACTCTACTGAGTAAGAGCATCTCTAAAAACCTAGCTAAATTCAGCTCTTCAAATAGCCATATGGCTAGCTAGCCAAAAAAATCACTCTCTAAATTTTCTGTGTACTCTAACAGACTCTCTCTATCTTACTCTCTAAATTTATTGGGTTCCACATATCAGTGTCTACCGGGAGAAAAATAAATAATCGTAAAAAGAATTTAATAACTCATAACTCACATCGCCTCCTTCTTCTTCGGCGCGAGGCGGCTGGGCTGTGGCGCGTGTGTGCCGGAGGGACACGTGCCAGCATGCGTCGACGAGGAGGACGGGTCCGTGGAGCACTACGCCATCCAGATGGACCTCCTCAGCCAGCCGGCGTTCGCAGCACTGCTCCGGCACGTAGCCCAGGAGTACGGCTACGGCCACCCGAGAGCCCTCCGTATCCCCTCCCCGTCGTTGACTTCCACCAGCTACTCCTCCGCCGCCGGTGACCACCACTCCGACGACAACGGCAGCATGCCAGCAAGGAGGCACGGCAGGCAACGACAGACGGTGCAGAAGCGCGGCGGGCCGACGGGGAAGCACGGCAGGCGGTGTAGGGGAGAGCGTGAGGAGAGCTCTGCAGGTGGCGTCCGACGCGAGGGGAGGGAGGCGCGATAGAGGAGTAACTGTAGGGTTCTGATTTGGGTCCTATAAATGGCCAGTGATTTTGGCTCACCAGATTTAGCCAGCCAAATGAGTTGGCAAACCGGATTGTAAGGCTTTTGGAGGCCCGTTTTCCTGCGAATTTACTAGATTTTGGTTTGGAGAGCCATAAGCAAACCTTTTGGAGCTGCTCTAATTGATAGTACCAAAATTTATCAATAATTTAGTACTCCCAAAGATATGAATTTTTTGCATTTTTATATTTATTTATTAAAAGATTTGCAAAAGTAGATTTTTGTTTGAAAAAATTGTAAAAATAGACTCCCACCGCCCTCCCAGAGGGCGATTTTTAAAAATCGCCCTCTGGGAGGGCGATTTGATGACGTGGCTAACGGCCATCGGGCCCCCAGCCGACGGCCGTCAGCCATTTTGCGGGCGGCCCCCGGGCGACCCAAAAACCGCCCTCTCAGAGGGCGGTAAGGTGGCCGCCTGCAAAACTCGCGGGCGCGGGCGCGGGCACGGGGCGCGGCCGCGGACGCGGGCGCGGGGCTCGGCCGAGGACGCGGGCGAGGGGCGCGGGCACGGGGCGCGGCCGAGGGCGCGGGCGTGGGCACGGGCGAGGGGCGTGGACGCGGGCGCGGGGCGCGGCCGAGGGCGGGAGAGGGGAACCGGCCTGCCGGCGCGCGGGGAGGGAGGCCGGCCCCCAGGGCGCATTTTGGAGGCGGCCCCCTTGCCGTCCTCTGAGAGGGCGGTTTTTGGGTCGCCCGGGGGCCGCCTGCAAAATGGCTGACGGCCGTCGGCTGGGGGCCCGATGGCCGTCAGCCACGTCATCAAATCGCCCTCCCAGAGGGCGATTTTTAAAAATCGCCCTCTGGGAGGGTTGTGGGAGTCTATTTTTGCAATTTTTTCAAACAAAAATCTACTTTTGCAAATCTTTTAATAAATAAATATAAAAATGCAAAAAATTCCCAAAGATATAGGGTAGAAAACCAAACCTGCTGTATAGCCCGTTAGGCCCAAAACTCTTATCATTCGGCCTAACAAACTGGTTGGTCACGGTATTGAGTATGGGCCGCACGTGCGCAGCAATCCCTGCGAGTGGCTCCGGAGAAACGAGATTTTTTTTATTTTTTTTATTTATTTTTTAAATATTTATAAAAGTATATGTTTTTTTCAAGTTTTATAGATCTGTACCCCTAATGTCCTCTGGATGGTTTTTTTTAAAAGCCCTCCTAGAGGGTGTTTTATCCAACGTGGCACACGGCCATCGATAACAGATGGCCGCCGGGCCGTCTGCTATTTTGCAAGCGACTTCCTTTAATCCTCGGCATTTTTTGCCCGGGCAGGGGGCCACCTATAAAAAGCTCAAAAATAGCTATCATCTCCATTGCGTACATTTTATAGGCGGCCCCCTTGCAGCCCTCTCCAAGAGTGTTTTTTGGTCTTTTTATATGCAGTCCCTTGCCCGGGCAAACAGGCCCATTGGGAGGGCTTTTTTGTGTTAAAAAATAAAAAACGAGCTGTACATATTTATGTGCCTTAAATTTTGAAATACAAACTGTTAAATTTGAAAATGGCTAAATTTGGATGATTCAAAAGTGGTAAAAGTTAAACTTTGCGGTATATAATTTTAAAAATAACACACATAGATAATTTGTGATAATGGAACTGCATACGACATTTTCATATCGCAAATTATCTATATATGTCATTTTTAAAATTATCTACTGCGAAGTTTAACTTTTACCATCTTTGAATCATCTAAATTTAATCTTTTTAAATTTAACAACTTGCATTTCAAAATTTAAGACACATAAATATGTACAGCTTGTTTTTTATTTTTTTAAAAAATTAACACAAAAAACGCCCTTCCCTAGAGCGTTTTTGCTTGGCCAGGGGATCGTCTGCAAAAAGACCAAAAAATGCCCTTGAAGAGAGCTGCAAGGGGGCTGCCTGTAAAATAGCAGACAATCTGACGGCCGCCTATTATCGACGGCTGACGATCGTTTGCCACGTCAGATAAAACACCTGCTGGGAGGACTTTTTTTAAAAAAAAACCTCCCTTAGAGCGTTAGAGATATAGATCTATAAAACTTAAAAAATATATACTTTTATAAATATTTAAAAAATAAATATAAAAATAAAAAATTTCGAGAAACGATAGGCTGGAGATGACCGCGGCGGCCGGCGGCAGAAGGGCTGAAGAGATCGCGCAGGCAGTGCAGCATACATAACCCAACCTCGTGTATTAATCATGATCTCCTCAAGGTCATCTACTTCTGCCTTTGATATTATTTGGACGTTATTTATAACCCTTTTAAGTTTACTATCCTTACCGTACCCTAACAGGACCCTAACAATAAGTACGGTTATTTTACAGTTGCCATGATGATGATGGCAAACCATAAAAATCATATTAAAATTATTAAAATTTAAATTGTTTTTTAAGTTTATTTAAATTTGATGTGGTAACCGTGGTAACCGGTCTGGTCCAATCACGCCCAGTGATCAAAAGAAGATAAGTAGATACACAAAACAATGTTAGCTCCTGCAAACGCTTTCACCAAACAAGAAGTTGTAAAAGATATTGAGATTGTGTGAACTAGAACATCCATCAAATTCAGCTTTTAGATTCTACAGCAAGTGGATTTTTTTTTTGAAAGTAATACAGCAAGTGGATTATCTGACCCTGTGCAGAAAATTGTGTGTAAGTGGGTAAGGAATATTGAGGGATTGAATCAGAACCTTAATGGATGCGCGCATCAATCAAAACAATCTAACAAATTATCTTCAAAAAAAAGAAACAATCTAACAAAATCAGGATTTTTCATCACCTGACCTGCTGCTTACAACTAACCCATAAATAAGATTTGTTCTTTTGGTGCATATAAATATCAATCGAAGCAAGCTTGCTCAGTGAAGCAAATACATTACATGCAAGGGTTCAACTTTACATGTTTTTTTTGGGTGAAAAAAGATCACTGATCAGCTACTCTAAATTGCCCTCATGGATAGTTTGGAGATTCTTGAAGGTGTCCATGGCAGTGAGGAGGGACTCAAATCCTGAAGATCAGCTTGTCGGCGACGACGAGCGGGTTCTGCTTGGCGATCTGCTCCCTCCCGGCGCTCTTGTGGTCGAAGCCGCAGCTGTGAGCGTCGGCGTAGCGGTGCCCGCCGCAGAAGGTGCCTCCGCACCGGCACTTGAACCCCGTCAGCCCCACCTTCTTTCGGCACGTCGCGCACCGGTTCGCCGTAGCGGCCTTCATCGCGGAAGCCGCCGGCTGCTCGCCCGTCGCTGGCAACGCCGGTGCCGGCTCAGCCGCAGCCGCGGCGGCGGCAGAGGACGACACGACGGCGACGCTCAACCTGGCCTTCTTCTCCGGAGGCGCGGAGGCGAAGACGCCTACCAGCTCGCTATTGGCCGCCGCCTTCTCGATATCGGCCATGCCGTCGTTGTCGGCGGCGGCGAGGAGGTGCTCCCGATAGCACCGGGAGCACATGTTGTTGGTCGCCTCGGAGCCAAAGAAGCCGCAGCCAGTGACGCACATGGCGGTTCCGGCGCCGCCGCAGGCTGTCTCGTCATCGGGGCACTTCCTCTTCATCGCCGCCATGGCACACTCTTCTTTCGGTGAGACGATGAGCGTTGGCTTCGCGTTGTGGGTTGGCCGCGCCTGTTGGTTGATCTGGATTTCTTGGGTGCAGGGTGCCCTGCGATTTATGAGACGGTAGGAGGGAGACGGCAAGTCGGACTCTCCTTGCCAACCGACTTGCCGACGTCGTCTTCCATACAGTGGCGGACTCTGTGCTTACCTTACTGAAAAAAATCTCTTTCCCTTCCCGAATTCAGACATAGTAGCAGTGTAGCACTCCTAATTGGAGTAAACTCGTGGACTCCGCCACGGGAAATCACGCTGGTTTTTAGACAAATTTTTGGGGATCAAACAAACTTGTGATAGTCTTTGGAGATCAAGCCTGATAGCGGTCGTGCCGAAGAAGCCGCATCAGGCGGACGCCCATGGCGGCGCCGCCGCGCCGGCCGCGTCTCCCTCTCGCCGTCGGGAATCAATCGCGAATGTTCCACGAGATGACGTCAGCACGCTAATCAAGAAACAGATTATTTTCCTTTTTTTTCCATCAAAGGATTTTCAGAAATAACGGGAAAGGCCTACCACATAAATGGGCCAGAAAATTCGGCCCATGTAAACTTATATACATGGGCCGTACGTACGCCCTTCGTTTCGGGCGCTAACGACATTCTCCGAAATTATTTGCATCGAGGAGGGCTAAGCAAATAGCGTAGGCAAATGGACCAATCTTCCCCCGGTTTATTCGAGTCTATTTGTTTCATGCATGTCAGCTAAAAGTCATCAATAAATTTAAAAATAATTGACAGAATAGATTAATATACGATGTAAGCTCAAATTTTATCAAGGTGAAAAAAATAACAAATATGATTGTAAATAGCACTCACTATTTACAGTCAAATTTATTATTTTCTACTATATGTATATGTCACTACTTGTATATGTCGATTTTAAGCTTGCGTGTTTATTAAGTAATATATTATGTATTGATTTTTTTGTATTTTATAATTTTTTAATAACTTTCTAGATGACCTGCACAAAACAAGGTGACATCATCCAACGCCATGTTAGTATTATTATTTTAGTATTATTTGCTTGTTGTTCAATCGTGCCCACTTATCATAAGGGGCAATTTTGTTAAATTGATTGTAATTTAGGCCATTGTCTGCACATACTGCTTGAGTGTTACTCCCTCCTTACCATATTAAAAGACATTTAAGATTTGTTCTAAGTCAAAAGATTTGATCAAATTAAATATAGAACACCATTGAATATATTTGTTTTGTATTAAAAATATTACTATATTTTTAATAAACTCAATCAAACTCGATAAAATTTAAATTAGGACAGACACAAAATAACTATTACTACGGGAACGGAGGGAGTAGCTTGCATCTCAGAGTAAATTAAATGAGCAGGGAGTTCTTCATTGTCGCGGAGAAACTCTTCTGATCATGAACGTGCTTCGAGTGCACATCGACACGTGTGGCCCTGACTGCATTGGGTGTATCACTGACATGCTTATGTAGAGTAGTGGAGTATTAACTAGGCCGTAAATAAACTTTTTGTAATTTTGCTGCGTGTATTAATCGAACCAAACAGATACATCAATCGACAGCTGCCTCTGTTGCAGCAATTTTTTGTTTTGAGGAAAGTTATTTACTTTGTTATGAACAGATATAAACATTTTAAAAATAATACTAAATCAAATATTTTTAACTTTAACGGTTAATAAAAAAATCATAGAGACTACTGATGTAAGAAAGGCGTTACTATCGCTAGACAAACTATTATAATATATAATATTTTTACATTTAAAATAATATATTTTTATAAATATTATTGGTCAAAGTAGCAAACATCGTGTCAAGCTTCAAAAAGTTAGGACCACCTATTAATAAAATGTTTTAAAAAAGAAAATCTATCAAATGATTTTTTCTGTATGCAGTTGTATATATTTATAACTGAATTGTATAAATTTATAACTAAAGTTGTATAAATTGATAATGTAAAAGTACAACTACAACAAGTTCAAAATACAACTTATTTCTTCCGTCCTAAATCTGATTTAAAGTCCCATCTAACGACCAATCTTGCTGTTTGATATAATCTAAAAAATTAAGCGTTTTATCCATAACAAATTTGCAAAAAGTTATATGTTGAGCGGAGGGTGTACGTCTAATTAATTGTGCACTGAGCACAGAAAATCGATCATTACATACAAGGATTCAACTTCCCACAAGATTGAGAAACAGATAATGAATCGGCTAGTTCGATTGTCCTTGTGAATAGCTGAGGATTCGTACGGAGTTCGACGTGAGATCAGGGACTCAAATCCTGAAGGCCATCTTGTCGGCGACGACGAGCGGGTACTGCTTGGCGATCTGCTCCCTCCCGGTGCTCTTGTAGTCGAAGCCGCAGCTGTGCTCGTCGGCGTAGCGGTGCGTGCCGCAGAACGTGCCTCCGCATCGGCACTTGAACCCCGTCAGCCCCACCTTCTTCCAGCAAGTCGCGCACCGGTTCGCCGAGGCAGCCTTCGTCGCGGAAGCCGGCGGCTGCTCTCCCGTTGCTGGTAACGATGACGACGTCTCAGCCGCGGCGGTGGCG
This sequence comes from Oryza meyeriana var. granulata, assembly GCA_003991445.1. Classification (NCBI taxonomy): domain Eukaryota; kingdom Viridiplantae; phylum Streptophyta; class Magnoliopsida; order Poales; family Poaceae; genus Oryza; species Oryza meyeriana. Next base: position 726,270 of record RYFJ01001285.1, read on the forward strand.
GCAGAGGACGACGCGACGGCGACGCTCATCCTGGCCTTCTTCTCCGGCCTCGCGAAGGCGAAGAAGTCTATCTGCTCGTGACTGGCCCGTCTGGCCGCCGCTTTCTCCATGACGGCCACGCGATCGTTGTCGGCAGCGGCAGCGGCAGCGGCGAGGAGGTGCTCCTGGTAGCACCTGGAGCACATGTTGTTGTTCGCGGCGGAGCCAAAGAATCCGCAGCCGGTGACGCACATGGCACCGGCGGCGCCGCAGGACGACGTCTCGCCATCAGGGCACTTCCGCTTCATCGCCATGCCGCGTGCCGCAGGTAGCAGCCGAGGCTGCCGAGCACCCTCGAGCCGAGGCTTCCGCTTCCTCTTTTCGAGAGGACGGGACGGGAGCAGCGGCGAAGCGCAGGAGAGGATGGGTTGGGACTCGAGCGTGTATTGGTTGATCTGGATTCTGTGCAAGCGCCCTGCGTTTTATAATGGCGGGAGAGAAGACAAGTCGGACTCTCTCCTTGTCAACCGACGTTGTCTCCAACTGAGAGTCGGATTTCGTGTGAGGCTTGCCAGGATTGGAACCAGCGTTACAATAATTAACGGATTCAAAAGTAGTACTAGTACCTGGTAATCACAAGGGAAATTCATTTTCCCCCTACTAGATATGGTAGAATAACTGAAAATCAGATAGTATTAGATATTTCGTTTGGAAAAGATAATAGCAAAACGAACTAATAAAATCAATGCTAATTATTAATCCGGATTTACAGCCGGTTGGTAATCTCGAGTGGAGCTAATTAACTAGCTAGTCGCCGCTCTTGGCGATGACAAAGCAGATGCGTTGACGAGGAGGCAGCCAGAACACGAATACCTCGACGCGGTCACCCCTGACGAGGCCACTGTTCGCCATGAATTGCACGTACCCGCTGCTGTTGATCACCGTGGCCTTGGTGCCGTTGAACTTGCTCAGCTTCAGCTCCCACACGGCCCCGCCGCGCAGGTAGACGGACACCGGCACGCCCTCGTACCTCGTCGGCTCCTCCCTTTTCTTCTCGCCGCCGCCGCCTGTCGCTGCCGCAGGCTTTGCCCTGCCCTTCTTGCCGCCGCCGCTGTGTGCCGGTGCAGGCTTCGTCCTGCTCCTCTTCCTGCCAGTGCCACCGCCGTGTGCCGCTGCCGCAGGCTTCGTCCTGCGGCGGCGACCGGTGTCGTTGAGGCCGCATGCTTCTCTCTCCTGGGCGGAGAGGAAGGCGCGGAGGCTGTCGACGGCGCTGGACGGTAAGAGGAAGCGCGTCTGTTGCGAGTAGAAGTCCGGACGCTGCAAGAACTTCGCTACGATGAAATGGAGCGGAGGGATGTCATTGGGAGGCCATGGAGAGGGAAGAGCTCAGCGCGCATCCACGCCGGCTCCGGGGCGGGGGCGGCGGCGGCGGCAAGTGTTCTCTCAAGGTTTTGACCGGTCGCCGCGTGGACTTCATCCGATTCTGGCACGACGAGGGTCAACGATGTGGCGGAAAGGACAAGATCAGATACCGTCGTGCTCACCGCGCTACCAGCCCTCGCTTCTTCTACAAGCGTGGCGCGGCAACCTTCACTGCTCGCTGAGACACAGGAAGTCGGAGCGAGGCGCAGTTCAAGATCAATTGTCTGTGCCGCATCTCCTCGCCTCCCTTTGATCACGCGCAATGTCACCGCGACGCCACCATCTCTTTCCCCACCTCCGCCCCAAACATGATCGAATGAGGCTAATAAGGATGGGTTTAGGAAAGGTTTTGTAACTGTAACTAATTTTATCCCCTTACTCCTCCTCAAAGTAAACTGCTGCATATATTTACTGAACTAAATCAAATCGATTGATGTTGATGTGATTATCCAATACCCATGTCGTGTATACCGTACACATACCGAGAGCCTGGATACTTAAGTAATAAAATAAAATGATAATAATTTATACTCCAATATATTTTATAGCAACATAAAACAGAACAAAAATTATACATGTTACTTAAACTTCACTTAAAAGGTACCATTTTTTTAGAGTTCCTTGAAATGAAATCTTTACATAGCATGAGTCATATTTTCTAATATGATATTGCAGAAGACATGACTTGAAAGTAAAAAAAAAACAAAATTTAACTTAGTGCACATACTAGAGTACCAGATAAACCTATGCATAAAAATTGGGAAGCCGTGCTGTGTTCCGGCGTGTGGTCAGCCGAGAATTTTTTTGATTTTTATATTTATTTATTAAAAGATTTGCAAAAGTAGATTTTTGTTTGAAAAAATCGCAAAAATAGACTCCCACCGCCCTCTGGAAGGGCGATTTTTAAAAATCGTCCTTCCAGAGGGCGATTTAATGACGTGGCTAACGACCGTCGGAAGCCCGGCCGACGGCCGTCAGCCATTTTGCAGGCGGCCCTCTGGCCTCTCAAAAACCGCCCTCTCAGAGGGCGGCAAGGGGGCCGCCTGAAAAATGCGCCCGAGGGCCGGCCATTTTACAGACGGCCCCCTTGCCGCCCTCTGGGAGGGCGGTTTTTGGCCTTGCCGTCCTCCTAGAGGGCGGTATTTAGCATTAATGGACCGTCCGAACAGGCATATTTCTGGAGACAGAGAAAAAGAGGGAGAAGGAGGATGGGCTGGGAGGAGACCGATGAGTACCGGCTGCCGTCACTACTCCCTGGACGCACACCGTCACCACGTCGTCCTCACACAGTAGTTGCATCGCTAGTTGGATATCAGTAGGTTTGTATGGTAGTTAACGTGTGTTCGGTTGTCACCGCTCGGAATGTACTTTCGTCATGAAGTTGACACTCGAAAATTCATATTTTTGATCATGTTCGTCAGAAACGTAGATCGTGAGGAATATGTCGTTTGATCGATGAGCATAAACGAAGTAAAGTGGTATCTTCAGGAAACGTAGAATTAATAAAACATGATACACAACAGACAAACTGTTACGAACACAAAGTACTACGGGCACTGACCGTAACCTCTAGCTCTCTTTGACTTCCTACCCTACGCTCGCACCTGCCCCTGGGAGTACGTCAACCGGTCTGGTGGTACGGCACGGCCAGCGCGGGTCGTCTGCATAGGTGTGGCAACCGGTGGGTCCTGTGTCTGTGGTGGAGGAGCTCCTTCGAGCTTCGAGCTTCGAGCTGCGAGGTCCTGTGTTTGACTTCACGACCGAGAACTCCCTCTGAAGTGACACCGCCCATTGTTTAATTGCCTCCTTTAAATCTTCTACATATGCGTACTTAGCCCCCTGAATGACCTTATTCTGCTTGTACTCCCATGGCACATGATGCCGCTCGGAGATAGCAAGCACAGAGAAGTCCTCGTTACTCCATTCTGTAGGCATCACGTTGTCTTCATCAGACAAATCATCATGCCCTGCATGCTCATTTTCAGAATCTTCCCTATCCATTTGTTGGACGATCGTGTCGATTTGTTCTCCCTCATCTGCCACACATGTTGCCTGTCTATCTTCTTCATTCCCTCTTTCATTTTCTTCCATTGTTTCGCTATCACCTCCCACCGTACTTGGACCCTCATCATCTTGTACGGGCATTGCACCAGCGATGTTATCTTTCTCATATATGGACACAAGTATGCCCAGTGGCTAGCCACGTTGGAATGCATTATCCACATACCATCTCCAAGTGACAGTGCAATCCACCGACATCAGTTCCCAAAAAAAACCTTCAGCTGCACGACTGACTACTACATACAAGATTATTGCGTTGAGCTGGGGGTCCAGTCGAAACCCTCGCATCAACCAGTTGTATACTGACCCAAAACTTCTCTCAGCTGGCCTATCAATATCCTTAGCCGTTAAACTAAACTCCGACAGATCTACACCGTCTGGACCATATCTCGCATTCCCTTGCCCGTGAAATAACTGAAATATCACTTTATTTGACATATCTGTTGATGAAAAATACAGTTAAACTAGGTACCAACATCCTCCTAACATCTAAAACCGTGTATTCCAGATTTTATAAGTATCATCTGTACAAAAAGTAAGTCATCTAACAGATTAACTAAAAACCTACAGATCTATATAATACTATACACGTAACTAGTACATTACTACATCAATTCTTATATACAAATAGAAATTGCAAAGGAACAATGGATTTTACCTGTAGGCAAATCAGCAAATGGGCAGAGCTTCGCTGCTTTCGTTCAGCCTTGCTCTCAGCTCTCTCCTGTTTTTTTTTCTAATTTGAGTGAATTTTATGACTTTTTTGAGTCTGGAAGGGGGTTTTATACCTGGGGGGCTAAAAACCGCCCTCCCAGAGGACGGCAAGGGGGCCGCCTTCCAACAACACCGCCTTGGAAATGGGCGGTTTTTGGGATTTTGCAGGCGGCCTCCCGGGCGCCCAAAAACCGCCCTCGCAAAGGGCGATTTTTGGGCGCATTTTGCAGGCGGCCCCTTGCCGGGCCGCCTGCAAAATGGCTGATGGCCGTCGGCCGGGGTCCGACGGCCGTCAGCCACGTCATCAAATCGCCCTTCCTTCCAGAGGGCGGTGGGAGTCTATTTTTGCAATTTTTTCAAACAAAAATCTACTTTTGCAAATCTTTTAATAAATAAATATAAAAATCAAAAAAATTCGTCAGCCGACAACCGTCTCGCATCGCGGCGTCGTTAGCCCACCAGGCCTTCTGCTCCTATCTATTAGGCCAACAGTGGACCATGGCTTAGAGGGCCCTGGAAAATGGGGGCCCTGCGTGAGCGCTCATGTCGCGCACCCTCCAGGACGGGCCTGCACGTACCCAGCGGCAAAGCTAGCTCCCGGGTAGGTTCTGTAAAAATTGGTCACTCGCCATTAAACGCTGTTAGTTAAGCAGGCTTGACAACGTTGCTAGCTCCGCCTCTGCACGTACCTTTTTATAAAGATTCAAGAATTTTAATTGGTGAGTTTAGATTAAAAATAGCTCAAATGAATATGTGTTAGATGCGCCAAGTGATATGTTCTGAAATAAATGTGCGATCTGAAGAAAATAGTTAACTAATTGAGTGCGATACACATGAAAGAGTACCTCAAGACATGGGAATTGACATTGGAATAACATGGAGAGAGTTGGCTATTAGGAGATGGAAAAAGTATCTCCAGGGGATGTTTTTTTATTTTTATACCGCATCTAATAAGTCATTAATTTTTTTAAAAAACTTGATAAGATAAATCAATATATAATATATTAATACATAAACATGTAAATTCAAATTTAACATATACCAGTAGAAAAAAACAACAAATTTGATTTTTTTTTAAATATATCACTCTTCAAAGTCAATTTTGTTATTTTTGTTTTCTACTCATGCAGGTCAAATTTTAGCCTACATGTTTGTGTAATGATATATTTCATATTGATATATCTTATTAATTTTATTTAATTTTTTAATATTTTTTAAGTAACATGCATAAAACAGAGAGACGTCTCGGCAAAAATCTGTTTCCTATTTGGATGATATGTTCCTTGCTTTTTTTCTTGACCAGGAAACTATAAGGGAAGTCCCTACAATATAATTTTATGTATAAAAGGGGAGTAATTACATGGAAAACAAAAAGAAAACTCTCAGCATAGGCTTACATCACAAGACATCTATCCATAATTGACAATCGTCCTGAAATGAAGATCCAAGCCTAATTAAATGTAAACTTAGTTTATCCATGAATGACACTCTCCACCAGGATAACGAAGGCTGCACTCCTTAAAAAATGAGGCTATTTCTTTGCTTCTAAATGGTTCATGTTGCCACTCTACAAATCGCCATGAAGAAACTAATGTCTCTTCACAAGAAAGGATGTCTTTGATTATCCAAGTGATGATGAATGGTCAATGACATGTTCATTGCTTTGCTTGATCACGCAAAAGATGTAGGGCGCGTTTGATAGGGATTCTCGGGGGTGATTCTTAATCGGATCAATTGGAGTTGAGCCAAACGGGTAAAAAAATCCTCCCAATTCTCAGCCGAATTGATCCGCTGTGATTCTCAATTTTACACATGAATATAGAATCAGGTAAAAGGTGGCTTCTCGTGAGAATCCAACGAACAAAAATTGAAAATCCCTATAAAAATTCACAAAATCCCTATAAAAATCAGAATTGCAAGATCAGAATCATAGAATCTGGAGCTCTACCAAACATGCCCGTAGCCAGCTGTTCAGATTCTGTGGTTGTTCACGAACCAAAATTGGCCTTACTTGACTGTTGACTCCGATGAATCACTGACTGTTGACTCCGCCGAATTACAGCGTGTAATAATACCTAAAGGTCCAGAGCAATGCACTGTTGTTGATTGATCACCCTTTGTTTACTTTCATTGTTGATTGACAGATGAGCTGAGGAATATATATTCAACACGAAGTGTGCCTTGTTCTGCGCCTATTTTTGTTACGAGTTTAGTTTTTCAATCTGCACAAGTAGTTTCGTTTCATTGCCTTTGGATAGGTGAGCTTGACATAAACCTGCAGGAATCTCGCATGGAAGAAACGGACGTTGACGGCTACCTTTTAAACTAAACATAGGATGTTAGTAAACACTTTTTATTATAGATCTAACAAACAATCAATGATAAGAGATATTATCAATCAAATTTGATTAACTTTGTTCAAAACTGAGAAGTATACGTAGTACTACTACACTCAATCCAAAAAAACAAAAAAAACACACGGACTTTTGAAAAACTGGGAGGCAATGAAGCGCACAAAATGGACCGAATTAATTAAAGCGGTCCACTGCCACGGCCCACATGTCAAGGACACCCACCCCCCCCCCCCCCCCAAAAAACCTTTGAATTAAACTGCGAGGGGGCAGTAGTAATGAAAGGTCTCCGCCCCGGTCCCACCTGTCTGCGACCCAACGTGCCCCCCGGCCCCACCCCCAGGTTCCTGCCACCTGCATGAGGTGCGCCACACCGAGCGCTAGCCCGAGCGAGCCGAAGCAGCTGCAAGCAGCGCGACGCCACTCTCCCCCTCCCCAACCCACCACCACGACACACAAACACGCGAGAGTCGCGAGCCCTCCACGATTTCTGCCCCCACGGTCGCCTCGCCTCGTTTCCTCCCCAACACCACCGCACGCCTCCCGAGGCGCCGCCGCCGCCGACGACCCTCCGCCACGGGTTCTGCCTCCGACGACGACGACGATGTATGCCTCTCTTCTCCGCGCTCTCGCTCTGCGTTGATGTTGTTTTTCTTTTCAATTTTTTTGATCCGAGGGCGTGGCGGTGGTTCGGTTCCCGCACGATCGGATTGCGGGGCGAGGTTGGTGGCGCGCGGGACGTGGTCCGATGGGTTTCTGCAGGCCCGATTCGGTCTCCGGCGTCCGATTCGGGTGCTGGAAATGGTTCGGTTTTGAGGATAGATGCTTGCCTCGCCGGGGCTTTATTGCGGATTTAGGAAAAAGGCGTGGTTTGTGTGGGATTGGGGATTAGTGTTGGGTTGGGATTATCTTAGGAGTGGGTTTGGCGCCGGATTGGTGGTAATCTGGCGGTAAAGGTGGGAGTTTTTCTCTGGGTGGAGATCCCCCTGGGGGCATCGGGTGATGGTGATGCTCAGCTTCTTTTAGAGCGCCGATGGCGGCATTCGATTCCGTTGAAAGGACAGTGGTGATAGGAAAGCAGGCTGCTTCTTTAAGGAGGGCTCGCGATGGCGATGAAGGCCTCAGATTGATTCCACCCCGACCTTTTTCTACTCGATTCATTGCTTGATTGCCATGACATGGTGAAGGAACTATCTTTGAGCTGAAATTTTTTATGTTTATGGTGATTCTTGTGTCTGCTGTGGTTTCCTTCATCAGTGATTTATTCTTTCTGTTGGGTGTTTTTTCATGCGGAGATTGGAAGGAGCACCGAGGGGTGTAGCACAAGGCCGAGTTGCATGGGGCGATAATGCCAGAGCTGCGAGGTGGTGTTTGGAGAGCTCGTCTAAGGTCCAAGAAGGTTTACGACGTTCAGGCCGCAGATCCAGTTGTGAGTCCAGTGTTGCCAGTTCCGCGGGGTAGGACTGGAAGGCGTGGTGGTGCTACGGCTGGCAGAGGCAACAAGGCAGCTGCTGAGGGAGGAGGGAGAAAAACTCTGAAGCCTAGAGGAAAGGGGTGCAGGGCTGTTGATTTTTGTGACGATCAACCTTGCCAGGACCTCCCTGAAGCTATTGCTAGAGGGGCAGTTACAGGCACAGCCCAGGAGGAGCTTGGTTTGAACAAGGTAGCTGACGGAGCTGCGGACTTGATGATGGACGGTGAAAGTGGAGACAAATTTGCTGCGGCAGAAGATGAATCCACTACAACACCAGTGCCTGAGCGGGTATGGAATACCTTCTTCCCTTTGCACTCCTGTAGGTGAACTATCATTTCTACCGATAAAGTAATTTTCTTTACGTTCCTTAACATGGGATGTTATTCATCATTCATATGGTCCATTTTTGTTTACTTTGGTAGTTTTTGTATGGTTGCTATTCCAGATGTTCATGTTTCCTTTCACAGATGTCTTGCTTTTGTGCTGTATTTGGTGTTATTAGACACACGGCGACTGACATGTCTGTTTCACATAAAATAGATAGTGTAGCCAAAGTTAGAAGTTACAAAGTGTAATAATTGATGATGATTCATCTGAATGCTGGAGTAAGAATGGTTTGGTGGTTATGCTTGAGAGGTTTGTTCCTGTTTGCTTGGAGAAGCTAAGGCTGAGACACTGAATGGCTGGATCATAGTAGTTTTGTTTTGTGCAGGAAGCAAATGCGAGATAGTCACATAGTATCACATCTTGATTTCAAAAAACTGATGAAACTCTGTGGAAGTTCATTAAACAATAAAGTTTTAGGAATGGGAAGTAAAGTTACAATCGCTTGCTTCTTGACATCAAATTTCATCACTAAAATAGGACTGTCATTTCTGTAGTAATGCTCAGTTTTCTTCCCCTGGCGATATCTTCTATTGACACTTTACGTGGCATAGTATCACTGCCATTAATTAACCTCCTAAAATTCTAAATAGTTATATATCTTTTACAGGTTCAAGTAGGCAATTCCCCAGAGTATATTACTGATAGGAAGTTAGGTAAAGGTGGATTTGGTCAGGTCTACATTGGTCGAAGAGTATCTGGTGGAGGTTCTCGCACGGGCCCAGATGCACAAGAGGTTTCATTTATTATCGCCTCAGTTGGACACTGAAGCTCTGTTGATTTAGTCAGTTTTAGATATCTAAATGAATATCCTGTAGGTTGCGCTGAAATTTGAGCACCGAAGCAGTAAAGGATGTAACTATGGCCCTCCATACGAGTGGCAAGTTTACCAGTAAGAATTTCACACAATCTTTCCCTTTTGATGTTTACGTTGTTCTATGTGGAGTATGACTCATTAACCTTTTGTGAACAGCACTCTCAATGGTTGCTATGGCATACCATCAGTCCACTATAAGGGTCGTCAGGGAGACTACTACATTCTAGTGAGTTTAGTTTAGTCATGTGCTCCAAAATGTTTCTGGACTCAAAATAAATTCTTTTATTCAACCAACACTCCAAAATTTCAGGTAATGGACATGCTTGGTCCCAGCCTCTGGGATGTGTGGAATTCAGTGGGACAGGCGTAAGTTTCTGATCCACCCTTTTGCATTGACCACCTGATTTCCTCACCGAAAATAACAGTGTCTCAACCCGCAAACAGGATGTCTGCCCATATGGTTGCTTGCATTGCTGTGGAAGCGATATCAATTCTTGAGAAGCTTCACTCTAAAGGGTAATTTAAAGTCACCTGTATCTGAAAATTATATTGAGCTGCATGGAATTTTTCATTTGGTGTTAACATTTCCTGTGCCTCTTATAATTGCCAGCTTTGTACATGGCGATGTAAAACCAGAGAACTTTTTGCTTGGTCATCCTGGGTCGGTTGATGAGAAGAAGCTTTTCCTGATTGATCTTGGTTTAGGTATGCTGTTGTTCAAAATAGTCTTATCTGTGTATGAAGTATTCAATCATGTCCTTAATGTGCTATGGCATTTGCTGATACACATTTTCTACTTATATCCCATGCATTTGGTGCTCTGTTGACTTATTTTTATTTTGTGATGTTGAAATGATGCAGCATCCAGGTGGAAAGAAGCATCGTCTGGTCAGCATGTTGACTATGATCAGAGGCCAGATGTCTTTAGGTTTGTCAATTTTTGTCCTTGCACTATAATATCTTTTCTCTGTATTAAGTTATGCGCACCTATGAACTTACCTGTTTCTTTTCGACGTTTTACAGGGGAACAATTAGATATGCTAGCGTCCATGCCCACTTAGGTCGTACAGGTAGTAGGAGGGATGATTTAGAGTCGCTGGCATACACCCTAATCTTTTTAATAAGAGGGAGATTACCTTGGCAAGGCTATCAGGTAGCCTTTAATATCCTCAGCAAAGTTTTGACATATTCTTCTATTTCTTGAACCTATTTTAGTGTTAATGGCTTGGTAATGCAGGGAGATAACAAGAGTTTCCTTGTTTGTAAGAAGAAAATGGCTACTTCACCAGAGTTGCTGTGTTGCTTCTGTCCAGCTCCATTCAAACATTTTCTCGAGATGGTCACTAATATGAAGTTTGACGAAGAGCCAAACTACCCAAAACTTATTTCGCTCTTTGATGGTTGGATTGAAGGGCCTGCTTCAAGGCCCATCAGAATCGATGGAGCTCTGAAGGTATGTACTTTTGTACACACAACCTGTGTCTGTACCATACATATTAACTAGAATGTGTTAAATTTTCTCATGTATCTTTCTGCATATTATAGGTTGGGCAAAAACGTGGAAGAATGGTTGTAAATCTTGACGACGATGAACAGCCCAAGAAGAAAGTTAGGTTGGGAAGCCCAGCAACTCAATGGATCTCAGTTTATAATGCTAGGCGGCCCATGAAGCAGAGGTAATGCCTTAAAAAAATGCAAATGGTCCAAAGTCCTTTCTTGTGTTATTTGTTTTCCCAAATAATGTTCCCTCGCAATGCACCTGCCTTTAAGTGCCAACTGAGCATAACACGACGCTACCCAGTTACCACCAGACACACTTTGCTACTGGTCTGTACTATTTCCCTGATATCAGGATCCCATTAGGCTTTTTATCACTACGATATTATGAAAACTGACTTTTGAGTTATCACCTATACATCTCATTGTTCTAACTCTATGTTTTACATGTCTCCAAATTGCTAGGTTAAGCAAGAATTCAGTAACTTACTCTGTCTTGATTGATGTTGGCACTGGGGATAGTTCTTGTATGCACCCACGGTCATCCGTTTTATCATGGAGTTAACTCTACCTGATTCATGGCAAAAGCAGCAATGAGAAAATATCATCCATGACGTTAGCTTAACCCTTCAGGCTAGTTTTAGTGATGAAAGTGTTTGTGTGTGTGTGCATGCTCGCGCTTATTACAATTTCAGCTTTTGTAGCTCGCATTTCTTCAGCTTCCTTGTTCTAGAATTTGAGATTTTGAAGTCAACCTAGTTCTCAGCTATTAATCCATATTTTGACCCTCCTAAAAAAATAAATATGATATGTATTGATGTCGCTGCAAAATGAATCACTTCTTTCTTTACAGATATCACTATAATGTTGCTGATTCAAGGCTGCATCAGCATATAGAAAAAGGCAATGAAGATGGGTTGTACATTAGTTGTGTGGCTTCTTCAGCAAATTTTTGGGCTCTCATTATGGATGCTGGGACTGGCTTTTGTTCCCAAGTTTATGAGCTTTCACAAGTGTTTCTGCACAAGGTGCACTGGTTATTTCTCCCTCCTTCCCTCCAGTTTTGATGAATACAGAGTCCTGACTCCATCTTGTCTTATTGTGCATAGGATTGGATTATGGAGCAGTGGGAGAAGAATTATTACATAACGGCAATAGCAGGAGCAACCAATGGAAGCTCATTGGTTGTAATGTCCAAAGGTTGGTAAAATACCTGTTTTCTACTGGCAACTAATTTTACTAGCTTGTTGCTATTTCTTAAATCATGAAACAAACGCCTCCATGAATATGAAATAGTTAAAAACTGTCCGTTGCTTTGAAACAAATGTTCAGCAGAACCTCTTGTGCAGCAAGGGTACGTGCCATGCATACTAGATTGATTGATGGTACATGAATATATTGAAGGAATCAACTGCAAGTCTGCAACAACTTCATAGGTTAAAATGATCGTGTAGACTGTAGAGGAGAGAGTGATCCTTTTTCTTTGGGGGACAGCCACTGGTTTTGCCTGCATAATCGCCTTTCTATGTTTGGTTATTGTCTGTTAACAGAATCCATTGAAATTTACTCCCTCTGTCCCAAAATAAGTGACCACTTTGGACTCAAAGTTGTCCCAAAATAAGTGACCATTTTAGAGTATTACTTGTCCCATCAATCACCCCTCATTTAAATTTCTTCCCATCTTACCCCCAACTACCCTCCCACTCCCAACCATCCCTTATTTAATAAGGGGCATCTAAGTCATTTACCTCCCCTCATAATTTGGCTCATAAGTGCTAAAATGTTCATATTTTGGGATGGAGGGAATAAAAAATATGGGTGCTAAATTGTTCGGCAACTAACAGTCATTTTCATTTTGTTGTGTAAAGGGCAAACAATCAGATTGTTCCTGTTAAAACCGTGATGGTTAACAGTAGGTTTGTAAGTATGCATTTCGTCCATGTTCTCATCAGCCCGTGGTTTAGACTTGAGACAGAATTGATTTAAAGGGTACCACAAGTTCATAACATGAATGGCAGACATACATACATAATCTATTTCCATAATACACAAATATCTATGACCTCCTAATATTGGTTTGGCCAGTTCTTGATAAAATGGTGATGAACCAATTGTGTTACCAGTTTTCCTTTGCTTGAACACTTAATATCAATTTTGTATTACCTCAAAAAAAATATCAATTTTGTATTTCTACTGTCTTCTGTCTGGATCCCAATGTTTCCTGTGAACTTCTGGTGTCCTTCCATTAGATGTCATCCTTCTAAACCAGACATGTCTCAACATTACAGGAACTCCATACACACAGCAGTCATACAAAGTCAGCGAATCCTTTCCTTACAAGTGGATTAACAAAAAATGGAAAGAAGGTTTTCATGTGACATCTATGGCTACAGCTGGAAATCGTTGGGGAGTTGTCATGTCAAGGAATGCAGGCTATTCCCATCAGGTTAGGATATTTGGATTTACCCATCCTTGTGTTCACTCTTGGATTCTTTTTCTTTCTATGAATTTTGTGGTTTCTTATATGGCAAATAACGTTCGTATGTGATAAAAGTTGGCACACACCTTTGATTTGTAAAAGAAAAATCCAACAATGAGAAACTGCCTCGTGTGCCTCAGTTATTTGAGTTTGTTGCTGTGAGGATGTCATCTTGTTTGTGCTTGAATTCGAACATGCAACTAGTAGAAGTTGAGTTTGCCTTGGGAACTAATGCTCTCTACGGTTAACTGAAAAGGCAGGGAAAAACAGTAACCCCACACATCTGTACTTATTCTGAATTTTCTTACCTATCTTAACGTTCAGACTCCTGAGGTGACCACTGCTGCGCAGTTAGTAAGTTCATAACTGAATCTATCTTGAAATGTGCAGGTGGTAGAGTTGGATTTTCTTTATCCAAGCGAAGGGATTCATCGGCGATGGGAGACAGGTTACAGAATAACATCGACCGCAGCAACTCCTGACCAAGCTGCATTCATCCTGAGCATACCAAAGAGGAAGCCAATGGATGAGACACAAGAAACTCTTCGAACTTCCTCTTTTCCCAGCAACCATGTCAAGGTACGTCTTCAGCTCTCCCAACCTCACAATGTCATACACAATCATCACATGATTCATGCACTTAAGGAAGCTCATTTCAGTAGTATGCGCCACACTGACATTGGGATTAAAATGTCAGGAAAAATGGTCAAAGAACCTATACATCGCTTCAATCTGCTACGGCCGGACCGTGTGCTGACAGCTTCAACATTCGAAGCTCCAATGTGAAGCCATGTCTAGTTAGCATTTTGCAGTGAGCTGCAAACCGATCAAAGCATGAAACTTCCCTTGCCTGGGAGATCTGAATGCAAGCAAAAAATCAATGGCCGACATCACCAGCCTCCTGCTGCCTCCTATTCTAACTGTAAAAAAAAAAAAAAGAAACCATGGCGATGTTGTATCAGATCAGATATGGAGACCTTGTCCATAAGCTAACTAAGCTGCATGCCAGTGCTTAGATTATACTGTTCTTCTCACATATATATCGATATCTCTGCATGTGTATGCACTGCATCATGGGCACGCGGCCGGCCGGTCGGCCGGTGAGGTGTTGTGTTGCATTACAGTCGCCGTGCACGGGGACGGCCGGCCGGTGCACGGTCCTCGAGGCCGGCCGGTCGCCGTGCTGCTGCTGCGAAGGTGGAAAAGGAAAAAAAAAAACAAAGGGCTGCAACGTCGAGAAGCGAATCCAGGATTCTGCATGCATGTACGCATGATGGGTTCCTTTCCGAAAAGCCGTGATGATGATTGGAACGGGCATTGGACGCAGTAATCAATCATCATCAGGGCTGCAGCTTTTTTTACTGATCTTTGTAACCAGCAAAGTGCCTCTCTGCATAAGAACGTTCATCGGTTTTACTCCCTAGCAAAGTGCTTGCTCTGCCCAAAAATCATCTAAACCGGCCATACCTGACTGAAAAAAAGACAATACTTACTCTTCCCTACCGTTGCAGTTTGCAATTAACCGCGCGTAAATCTGCAAGCTCTACTGCTTGTTTGTGGCTCTGTGCAACATTCTCAGCTGACAAGTGGCACGTTCTTAACTGCCGGGGCTAGCATGAATCCCGATGCTACGTGGCCCAATCTGCGCCGTCCGTTGGCTAGTTTAACCAAATGGGCGCCTCCCTCTCGCTTCCTCAGAAGCAAGATCTAGGGCAGCTCGTCCCTCAAACCATGCAGCGGTCAACACTAAACTACGCTTTGGGAACCACCACTAGTGCTAATTAAGTACAATTCGCTAGATAGGGTCCCAAAAGAAGCGAACAAGATATCCCTCCGAGCCCACGAAGCCGGCGTCGATGCCGCGCGCGCGCCAGGCAGCGCTCTGGGTCGCGACGACGCGTCCGCCATGTCTGTCGCGCGCGCGCGCCCAGACATCCACCATGCCATGCCAGTCGTCCTCTCGCTGTGCGCAGCGCGCCGGGCGCCCGCGCGTGCGTGCATGGATGGACAGGCACATGGAGACAACAAGCTCGATCAAGCTCCACTGCTAATCCGCAACCACGAATGCATTCATGCTCCCGTCCCAAAGATGGTGCAAAAACCACAGCCCATGGATGCATGCCTAGCTAGCTAGCTGTTGTCTCTTTTCTGAACTGAACAGAGCTAGGCAAAGAGCGAACCTAGCTAGTTTGGCACGAAATGGCCTTGTAGTGTATCTGCAGGGGCGGATTCAGCTTGGGGGAAGGAGAAAGTTTATTCGTTGCCTTCTTTCTTCAGCGCCCTCCTACTCTTCTTTCTCCCCCCCTCTTCTCTCTCCTTAGGGGGTGTTTTAATCAGTTTATGTATATGACTTATAAGCCACACGCAAAATAAAAAACATTATTAATATATGATTAATTAAGTATTAATTATTAAAAACTTAAAAAATAAATCTATTTGATTTTTTAAAAATACTTTCATATAAATTTTTTTTATAAAAATATATACCATTTTACAATTTAGAAACCGTGCTTACAAAAAAAAAAAAAAAGTAGCCACAAGCTACCAACCGAACCGCACCTTAGTTCTTCATGGGATCCACCAGGTACGAGGCCCAAGCCCTCCAACACCCACGCAGACCCGTCCTTATGCATATGTGTATATGTGCTCCGTCTTGTCCTTGTAGTAGCGTACGAGCTAGAGCCTGCATACGTACGTACGTGCGTACATGCAAACATATATCTGCCTGGTTTTCCGGTCGTGCGTGTACGTACATGCTGCGTAGGCCGTAGAGGGACGTGACTGACGTACGTACGTGCGTTACGTGAGGACAAGCGTGAAAGGACTGAAAGGTAGGGGTCCAGTAGCCCATGCATCGGAGGGACCGTGCACGCACGCACGACGCATCGTGCAAGCCGTATAGTGTACATCGGACACGTACATCCATAAGGTTGCATGCATGCAAAGGAGCAACGCACGCACATCCTCCACGGCTGGTTTACTATGGGTTACCGGAGCGGTGATATAATGGTTATCACGAAAAACTATAATATTATTGTAAAAAACTGTAAAGTTTTAAAAACTAAAAAAAATTACCATACATAATAACCACAATAACTATAAAATAACCACGTGATACTGTAAACCCCAGTGTCCAATGGAGATATCACAGACCCCCTCTCATCTTGCTTGCTTCTATGCCTGACCCAGAAAAATCTAAAATAATTGTTCAAACAAAATCTAAAATAAAAAGAAAGAAAGAAGAGTGCTATCGGTGGTCCCACCGGTCAGGGAGAGGTCGTACGGCACTGTGGTGCCAAGGAAACGCGGCTAACTGACGGTGAGCAGGAAGTGGGGCCGGGGAGGGGGGCATGTGACACATGGCACTGACTGCCTTGTGGGACCCGCTTTCCAGGGTGTTCGTTGCTCCTTCCTTCGGAACCATCCCATCCAATGATAAAATGACGTAATTTTAGGCGAATGGGAGAAATTTGTGGCAATGTATATAACATAACAGAAATGTTACTATACCTAGTTTGGGGGTAAGGGCGTAATAAACAAATAATCAGCAATATATCACGAAAGATCACGGCAAATACTGAAAAAAGAAACTGCAATTCGTGCCGTACTCAAAATCTTTGGAACGAATACATGTGGAATGCAACCGAACTACACAAAATTTTGTTTGATTTGTTTGGAACAGAAGCCTGTTTCTCCGGCATGTTGCCATCTGTACTCCTTGCCCAAGTTGCTAGCACTTCACTCCCACCTTTACCTCCTCCCGAATCCTACCACCAGTACACATTAAGCTAACCCTAATCAACTTCGGTTTGAGCCACAAAGACAGGGTGATTAGAATAATTTATCCCACAGAGAGAGAGAGAGAGAGAGGGAAGAGAGAGAGAAAGAGAGGATAAAAGAGGCAGCAAAAGCAAAGGGCAGATCAGAAACCTCAGTCTCACTACACACCACCATTTTTTTCACTTAAGCGTTGCGCACCGGCAGCAGCAGCAGCAGTACACCACCACCACCAATACATGCAAACTGGTCTAGTCGCCGAGCTCAACCAGCAGTCTTAAACCCTACTACCAGCTAGAGGCTAAAAGCCTAGAAGCATTCAGGGCTCAGGAGGGAGGAGGAGCAAGGTGGACTGGTGCTGCTGCTGGTGTGTGTCCTCTTGCCATTGCTGGTGTTGTACTTGGATGCTGCAGCGGGCATTCCATCCCGGAATCACCTCCCGGGAAAGATTTCGTTGGGTTTTTGTGCTACTGTTGGAGCTGGATTTGTGATCCTGGTGCGGTTGGTGCGCTTCTTGGCGCTCAATTCGGTCCAAGATTGTGGTTTCCCGGATCACAATCCGGGCTTGGAGCCCAATTTGTGCAAGATTTGAGGTTTCCTTGCGCAAGGCCACGCCTTTGCGTGCTTGGAGGTGAAAATCATTGGAGCCCTCGGGAGAGGGGGAGGAGAGGAGGGGGCGTAGATTCCTCTGTTGATTCAGTTAAGTTGCTATGAGACAATGAGGGAAGAGAGCAGCAAGAAGAGCAAGGTATGTTCTTCCATTAGGTTCAGATCAATCTGAGCATCTTATTGTTTCTCTGCTGTGTTTTTGATCAAGTTGGCCCTTTTTTTTACTTCTTAATGTGTAGCTCTCCTGGTCCAAATCCCTTGTGAGGAAGTGGTTCAACATCAAGAACAAGGCAAACGATTTCCATGCAGATTATGATGCTAGCCAAGGTATTGCGAGTGTTTCATTTTGATTATGACATGAGCCGTTGTGTTTTTTTTTGGATCATAACCAAACTGTTAATTCTAGTTCGTAGTTATAGCTAATTTAAGGGACTCAACTCTCAACCAACAACCTGTTCTTTTGTTTTTGTTTAGTTGGTTGTGCATATTGGTTCTTGTGGTTTATGAAGGTTGGTTGGATGCAAATTTCATCATTTTGTGCTTGTAGTTCCTCCATGCCATAAGACATTTCCAGTCCAAGTTCCTAGTCTTGATTCAGCGATGCAGTAGCACCAGACATGCCCCAATCAAACGCCCTTAATTTCCTAGACACGGCCACATTAATGTCTTGGCTCCTGGTTTTGGTTTAATGGTACAGAAGTCATTAGAACGTCCCAATCAAACACCTTTTCCTAAGTGATTCAGATATTTGTCCGGTGCTGTTTGGAATTTTTGTATGTCTCTCATACCCTGGCATTTTTACCGGTCTAAAGCTTCTACTTTTGATTCAAGATAGATAGATGCTGAAACGGTCTCAGACGTAGACCATTTTATTTACCGTTGCTGCCTTTGCTCGGTTTGGGCTAAATTGGCTTGGTGATCCAGGAAGAAATGGCCATGGAGGTGAACGGAGGACCAGCTGCTCAGAGAGGGAGGCAGGCACAGCCAAGAAAAGCAGGACTGGTACAGTTAAAGCATTTGGACCACACTTCTTTCTCTCTCTTCAGACATCAAAGATCGCAGCTACCTCCTTTTCTTTTCCCCAGTTCCTGTTTTCGCCTAAATGATTTGAATGACTATCCTAAATCCAAATACAGTTTCTTCTGAGGCTTTACAGATTTATCTGATTGGTCATTTTTGTATGTCTGTTTTTCCTTATGGGCTTGATAGACCGGTTGTCAAAGAAGAACGCTGACTGCATTCGTCGAGGAAGGACTGAATCTGATGTGTCACGCCTGACAGAAGTTCAAGATTACAGGTACCCAACTACCCATAATCCATATGTTTCTTTGCCTTGTAAGTTTAGGTATCAAATGTTCTATCAGGAAAAGAAGTACTGCAGTGATTTGTTGTGTAGTAATAATCTGGTTGATTGAATTGGAGTTTTGCAAATCAGTCAACTGTCATGATCCATGTTGCTTTTAGGTAGTTCTTGGTTCTTGCACTTTGACTTTGGCGAGTTAATGGATGTTGTGTCTTATTTGCTTCCTTTTGTGTGCAGAATATTTGCTTCAACATGGAATGTGGGTGGTAAATCCCCATCAAAGGGGTTAGATTTAGATGAGTGGCTCCACTCTTCACCTCCTGCTGATATCTATGTGCTAGGGTATGTACTGTCCAAGGCCTTGTCACTGTGAATTATATTTTTACATAACAGTGGTCTTGAGCTATTGTCTTCAATTCATTTCCTTTGCAGGTTTCAAGAAATTGTTCCTCTGAATGCTGGAAATGTTCTTGGTACTGAAGATAATCTTCCAGCAAAGAAATGGGTATCCCTCATCAGGAGGACATTGAACAAGAACCCTGGGGCTAGCAGCTATGGTGGCTATCACACACCATCTCCTGTCCCTGATCCGGTTGTTGAACTAGATGCTGATTTTGAGGGATCATCGAGAAGACATGATAACTTGTCATTTTTCCATCGTCGATCATTCCAGAACCTTAGTCGGAGTTTAAGAGTTGAAGGAAATTACATGTCATCACAGCCAAGGTTGGACCGTAGATTCAGTGTTTGTGACCCAGTTAGCTTGGGTGGGCGAACAAGTGATTTTGATGGAAATTTCCCATGTGTGGGATCACCAGATGACGAATATATTGAGGAGGATGGAATAAATGGGATTTATTTTTCACCGTTCCCTTATGGCTATGCTATGGAAGAAAACTACGAGCTACCAAATACCTCTAGGTATTTTTTGGTGAAAATCCATAAACATTAACATATGCTAGCTTCTATATAATTATTTTAACTTCATTATGTGAATCTATTCTAAAGGCTTTTAAATCTTTCAGCTCAAAAATTTTAAGCTGACTATGATCCTTCTATATTAAAGCTAAAACTTCTGGAATAAATGTTGTATCTACCAGGTACTGTTTGGTTGCCAGCAAGCAGATGGTTGGTATATTTCTCACAGTTTGGGTGCGCAGCGAATTAAGAGATGATGTGAAAAACCTTAAAGTCTCTTGTGTTGGTAGAGGACTGATGGGGTATCTTGGAAACAAGGTAAAGTCTATTCAGTTCTTTGAAATGTTTTCTTTTAATCTTCATCTTGCATGTAGATTGTTGTTCACTGTTACTGTAGTACATATTAATTAAAGTCCGTTCCTTTTGCTGCAGGGTTCGATATCAATAAGCATGTCTTTGCATCATACATCCTTTTGTTTTATCTGTTGTCATTTGACATCCGGAGAAAAGGAGGGGGATGAATTGCGCAGAAATTCTGATGTTATGGAAATCTTAAGAAAGACGAGATTTCCTCGGGTTCGTGGTGCTGGTGATGTTAAGTCACCAGAAACCATTCTTGAGCATGAGTATGAATTTATGTTCCTTACTCTACATTGTAATGTGGAAGCAATATAACACTTGGCATTAATTTTACTTTCCTTGGATTCAATTGCAGTCGTATCATATGGCTTGGGGATTTGAATTACCGGATCTCCCTTTCATACTGCTCGGCAAAAGCACTCGTTGAAATGCACAACTGGAAGCAACTGTTGGAGAAAGATCAAGTAATTGAAACTGCTTTGTTACATACTTTACATTACAACTTTACGTGCATGGTAGAACAATTATTCTCAGGACCAAGTTTGAGTTTCTTGTTTTGGAACAGCTACGAATAGAACGAAGATGCGGACGCGTTTTTCAGGGATGGAAAGAAGGACGGATTTATTTTCCTCCAACATATAAATATTCATTCAACTCAGATCGCTATTCTGGGGATAGTGTGCATTCAAAGGAAAAGCGAAGAACACCAGCTTGGTAACTTCTTTAGTACCTGTATCAACCAGAACTTTCTTCTACTTTGTATTGGCTCTAAGTAACTTACTGAACCATAGGTGTGACCGTATTCTGTGGCATGGTAACGGTCTCATTCAGTTATCTTACGTTCGTGGGGAGTCACGCTTCTCCGACCATAGACCTGTGTACAGTATTTTCATGGCGGAGGTTGAAATTTTCCGCCAGAGGAGAAGAAATATGGGCTATTTCAGCTCTAGAGTTGAGGTGGAAGAGCTTTTGCCATATTCTTACAGCTTTGGAGACATCAACTTCTACTAATTCAGCTCACTGTATGCTATGCTCAAGTTTTCTGCTTTGTGTTTATGTAAGCAAACTGATTGTTTCTCAAGAAAAACTACGCATTTTTGCATGTATATCTTATATTTTACATATGTATCTATTGGTTATGCAGGTTGACAGATGAAGGTTTCAAATTCTAGTAGATGATCAGATGTGAACGTGACAATATTTTTCCATCTGGTCTTTTTATATCTTTCAGATGCATACTTGTTGAACTATCACAGAGCATGAAGCCTGTGCAAATGCTTGTGAAACGCATAACCCAAAAACTAACATAAAGGTAATTGATCTCTTGTTTCTTGAGGAAAACTCAACATTCTTGCATAAGCCTGACTGTTACTCTTGTTCTGTTGCAGGGCAGCTGGGCAATTTTGCAACTAACCCTTTTCCGGGAATTATCAGCCCACACCTAATTATACAGCTCAACCAGCTCTCACCTTCCAGTTCATTTATACTTTTGTTTTCAAGATACTGATAAGTATCATCACTTTTCTTTTCCCTTTGCATTTTGGAAGCCTTGTAAGTTGGCCATTGTATCAGCATGAGGTGTAAAATCATTGCGAATCGCAAAGGGGAATGATACCTTGGATCGAACTAATTCCAGATAATGATTTCTAGTGCAAGGGGAGAATGATAGGTTGATGTGACTTGAGAGGCTTGCAAAGTTATAATCATGTGCTTACCTTTCTGATGGTGTACTTGTGAAGCTAAATGATGCTTGCATTTGCTGCACTCATTGCCGTGCCATATGAAAGAAAAGCTTAATCCCGTTGTTTTTCTTGGATTACACAGAGGGATGTTTCCTTTCTGGAATACATGGTGATACACAGTGTCAGCTTGCATGCACCCTGCATTGGTTTCTGTCATTATACAAAGCATCCATTTGCCAAGTTGGCCAGTCTGCTTACTGTTGTTTATTACTGTGATCTTCAGCTGTGACTTATTGAAAGAACAAGCTTTTGTCCTCCTTTTTGGTCCCTGCTTCTGGCTGCAGGAAGTAAATCACGTGATGTGATCTCATCTACCAACGTACAATGCACTTAGTTGACATGATAGGGAATTAATATTGGGTGTTTAATTCTTACTGTTTGCTGCTTGACCGATGCTGTTTCTCCCTTTCCCAGGTGAAAACTGAGTACTCCTGCTAGTAATGGTAACACTAGTACTGTAATGGTTTATCCTAGTTGCAGACTGAAATTCTGGTCAACCAATATATTCAGCTCTTGTGTTTTTCATACCCATCAACAAAGTACTACTAAGAGATGAAATGACTTCTGATCTAGATTTGCCATTAACTACTAATCCAAGATGCCTTTATTAGGGGGAACTAATTTAGGATTAATGAGGATGGTAAAAATGTTCCTAGTTCCATTGGGAAGGAAGGTAGAAAAGCAAAAGGAAGTGGAGATGCTAGTATTAAAATGATAATAGAAAAGATAAAGCAGGTAAAAGGAAAAGAAACTGTTGCATATGCATCTGAAGGACAAGCAATGCATCTTGCTTTGATACTAGCCTGTTCGTTCCATTTTACTGTGAACAGTGTTGAGAACTGATCCTGCTTGTTTTTCCGCTGTGGTAGTACTGAGACCGTTTGTGCAGGATTAATTTCGCCTGAGATGATGTGTAATCGCCTGTTCTTGAATTTATATTGCAAGAAAAAGTGTTGCAGTTTTCTGAATATTCAGACCTTAAAGTGCTTGTACTGTAGTTTTCTGAATATTTAGACCTTAAAGTGCTTATACTGTTTTTGCGTGTGTTTAATTCAGAAACAAGTACTGCCAGTTTGACAGGTCTGTGACATCAACTAGAAAAAGATTGCAGGTGGTGACGCCACGGCGCGAGGCACTCAAACAAATGCATGGCGAAAACACAAGTACTAGTAGTACGAATCTTGAGGCAGTGTTGGTGCCCGAGCGAGCTCGCCGTCCTCTGTCTCGTTTCGTAGACGCAGGCAGGGCAAGCTACAGCTGCAAGCCGTAGCGTTTCAGCCCAAGTGTTTGCCCTTCTTCCTGCATCCATCTGTGTGTGTGTGTGTTCAGTTCAGTCTCTGCTCAAGACTGCAACTCTGCAAGTGATGGATATCTGAGCTTAGCTTGAGGTTTCCTGCACTGCAAACGAAAACAATAGTGGCAAAGAAATTAAAAGTTGAGATCGAAAAGGTGACCGACGGATAGATGGATGGATGGATGGTCGATGGATTTGAGGTCGAGAAATGAGCTGAGATAGATAGATTGATGGACATGCATGCATGGTTGCATGCACGCATACAGAATCGCAGACGATGTTGCTGTGCAGTGGCATGCAGGTCAGCTCCCTTTGCATGTTTGCATTGCCTTCTTTAAGATCTCGGATGCGACATGGTCGCAGCTAGTTTTGTTACTACTACTACTGCACTGTACTACTCCTACTTCTCCTCCCTTGTGTTACTGCCTTGTGGTTGTGTTTGGTGAGCTCATGAATTTAAGTATTGAATCCGAGTCAACGGTCGTATGCATGCATTGCATGCTATAGTAGCTTGGACTGGCCAGCGACCACGTACGAGTAGTCATGCTTGTATTTAACGCTCGAGCTGAAATGACTAGTTGTAAAATATAATTATTTCTAGATTATTTAACAGGAATTAAAGTTAAGAGGAAATGATTTTAATACCTTTCAATAAATACGAAATAAATGGAGATGAGAGGATAGGTGAGGATAAGATAGAAAAAAAATTAAATAGGAGTGATTGAAGGAATAAATTGTACTGTGAATAAAACTAAAAATCCTTATATTGTGAAACAACATTGGAATCCTAAAAATCTTTATATTTTAGAAGGAAGGGAGTACTACGGAGCATAATAAGTTAGGAGTAATTAAGCGTGCTATAATGACAGTGTGTAGTACAACAACCACTATCAGAAAATTGTTCGTGAGGGTTAAAATACCCTCACAAAAGTGAACTACATTTTCGTGACGGTGAGCACCACCGTCACGAAAATGAATTTCCCACAAGGTCACCCATCCTTTCGGGTGAGCACGCTTTAACTCTGGAGTTTTAACGGGAGTCGGTGTTTTAATGCTGGTATAATTACATGTGAAATGGTTACATCACCGGTGGGTCGAATTCTTTCTTGTTCAAATAGAGAGGTGATGGTACTGTAGCATTTTCGTAGCGGTGCTCACCGTCACGAATTATTTTTGTGACGGTTTTTGATGCACCGTCACGAAAACAACTAATTTTCATGGCGGTGTGTCAAGCACTGTCACGAAAATATATTTTCGTGACGATTTTTGATGCGGGTGTATCTAATACTCTCATAAAAATTCTCACTCTCACGAAAATTGTGTTTTCTGGTAGTGAACAAAGAATCATATGTGTTCATGCACCAAAAATTAGTCACACTTTAATTACTTTGTACCCAAAAAGTGCAGCAAAATAGGAGTATGATTAACGACTGAATCATGCTCATGCATTTATTTATCCATGAGAAATTGCGAACCCAAGGGCAACTGGCCTGAAGCTGTCAATGCATATATGCACCCGAGAGATTTGCTGCTGCAGGCCGTACGTACGTGAGTTACAACGAGATGGGCATGCAACGCATGCAAAGGCGAAGAGCGCACGGCTCCCTGTTAATAACTGCTTTGCTTGCGGATGCAGATGGAGATGCAGATGCAGCAGGCTGCTGGCACTGGCACGGTGGTGGCACAGCTAGCTATCCTGCACGCTGCAGTTACTGCATGCAAGGAGATCGTTAGACTGCAGCGTGTTAGTGTCATGAGCTCGCCAGGCTGACGTGCACAGATACATGTACAGAACTCGTACGTTCTACTGTTCGTGACCCGGCCGGGCTCTGGCCGCCGTCCGCCGCCGTGTACGTGCCTGCCTACTGTTCGTAATCAACCTCGCTCGCTAGCTGCTGTTTCGCCGGCGCATGCAGCCGCGCCGGGCACGCGCGCGCGTGCGTATCGGTGCGGCGTCGTGCTGCTACAGCGGCGAGATCCCGGGTTGCGCGCCGATTGACCGGAGTAACGCGCGCATTCATGCAGCCATCGCTGAATTCACCCATGTACGCCGGCTGCTTGCAGCATGTCGTAGTGTACAGTGAAAGGAAGTCTTCACCCACGCAAATACGCAACCGTTCTCTCCAACAATCTCGATCTCTCTCGCAAAGAGGCTGCCACTCCGTGGCGCTTCCGTAAGAAAGAAGAATTTTTTTATTTTTATATTTATTTAAATTTTTTTTACAAAACTACATTTCCATTTTAAAAATTTATAAAAAATATACTCCCGCCGCCCTTTGGGAGGGCGATATGTCTGAAATCGCCCTCCCAGAGGGCGATATGATGACGTGGCTGACGGCCGTTGGCCGGCGGCCCACGGCCGTCAGCCATTTTGCAGGCGGCCCCCCGGGACACACAAAAACCGCCCTCTGAGAGGGCGGCAAGGGGGCCGCCTGCAAATGGCCGACCCACGGCACCGTACAAATTGTCGTTTCACAATATATAGTCCGGACCATCGTCACCCTGTTCGGACGGTCCGCACTGTACAAATTGTTGTTTTGCATTATATAGTCCGGACCATCCTCACCCTGTCCGGACGGTCCGGACAGGCATATCTGTGGCGGCAAGGAAGAGAAAGTACCCACACTGCACACAGTAGTTATATCTCTACTTGGTTATCTGTTTAAAATTTCCTAAGGCATGTAATAACGATAACTAGAAACGTTTGATGTGCCGTTTGTACTAGTATGGATAATTTCATTATGTTCGTATGTAATTAACGTGTGTTAAGTTGTCACCGCTCAGAATGTACTTTCGCCGTAAAATTGAAACTGAAAAATTTATGTTTTTGATCAGTTTCGTCACAAACATAGATCGTAAACGATCGACGAGCGTAAATAAAGTAAAGGGGTTTCTTCAGTATACGTAGAATTAATAAAACATGATATACAACAGACAAACTATCACAGATGCAACGTACTACGGGCCCTGAGCGTAACCTCTAGCCTTCTTTGTCTTCCTACCCTGCGCTCGCACCTGCCCCTGGGAGTACGTCAGCCGGTCTGGTGGTACGGCACGGCCAACGCGGGTCGTCTGTATGGGTGTGGCAGCTGGTGGGTCCTGTGTCTGTGGTGGCGGAGCTCTTTCGAGCTGCGAGGCTGGTAGTATCTCCTGGATCTCCTCGCCCGAGTCCTCCAAGTCGTCCCCCTTGAAAGGATCCGGTGCCCAACCGCTGCCGCGTGCGGCCTGCGTGGAGGAGCCAGCGCCAGCAAACATCCTCGGCGCTGTAGAGTGGAACCATGTACACCAAAATATTGATAATTGCAAATCAAAATTTGGCAAGGCAAAAATAAAGTTTGATATAACCTGAAGGACCTCCTATGGTGGCCCGAGGGGCAGTTGTCACGCCCACGCCCTGCGGGGAGGAGCCAGCGCCAGCAAACATCCCCGGCGCTGTACAGTAGAACCATGTACACCAAAATATTGATAATTGCAAACCAAAATTTTGCAAGGCAAAAAGAAAGTTTGATATAACCTGAAGGACCTCCTGTGGTGGCCCGAGGGGCAGTTGTCATGCCCAGCTGCGCGTGTGGTCGGCTGTGGTACACTCCATGCGTCGATGTGCTAGCTCCAGAGGGATGTAGGTACGGTGTAGCGAAAGCTGCAGGGAAGCATATTGATATACACCAGTATATGTCGTAGAAGAAAACATGTTATGAACCGATGGTTAGTCCAATTTACCTCTGGAGGGGCCAGATGACTGACTGGAACCCTGCGGTCGCACTCCTGCTCCTGCTCCTGTTCCTGCTGGTCGTGGCTGTTGCTGCTGTACAACTACGGGAGGTACCGCATCGACCGTACGACAAGTGAGCGCACGAATCACTGTGAGCATCGCCTGACGAATCCTCCCGAAGGTCGTCCTCTGCTCATCGGCATTCAGCACAATCCCACTGTCCAATCGTCCAAACGCCGCGTTTACATCAGCCTGAACCTGTCGCGCTGCGTCGGCCTATTTCAGATGTGACGTGAACATGTGTTAGAACTGTGGACACGTACAAAGGAAATAGCAAAGTGCAAAGATAATGTGACGTACCGCACGGAAGTAGTCCTGGTCACGATGTCTAGGATACGTGTCTGTCGTAGCGGCGACGTGTGGCTATGGATCATCTGGGGTGAACGTTACGCATGTGCGGGTACGGGCCTGGTACCACGTCAGGTATGCTAGGTAGGCCTCCTCAGTGTGTGCATGTATCTCGTCAACCACCTCCTCCGTCGCCAACAACCAGTCGTCCACGTACTTCTGCAGTCGAGGATACCACTGAACACCGGCTGCATGTCCCCTACGATTATATCTATTTGCAGAGAGTGCATTAGACTACATTAAATAGTTATAGTAGTAAACAAAGATCGCAGTTGTACTAACTGGTGCACATCGCGCGGCACATCGATCTGCACGGGCACAGGGGAGTACTGACGTAGTCCGAACTGTCGCAGCACGCGCTGCGGAGAGTGGGGCTCGACGAAGATGTTGAACACCAACGGCACCATCGTCATCCAGTACGCCTGGTTGCGCGTGCAAAGAGTAGAGAGTTCGAGCGGTGCACGGGCCGCGATGGCCTGCGGACTATACGGCTCCTAGACGACGTCGCTGGGCAGCAGGCGGTCGAACTCCAAAACGAATTCGGGGTAGGCCCTCCTAACCTGTGTGTGGGCGTAACGACGCTGCAAAATAGGAAAAGGTTAAACGTCAGTGTTTGCGCATAACTGCTAAACATAGAATTTCACATTTTGCACCTCACGTCGACACCATACGGTCTCCATAGTCGGACGGTCCTCGGGCCACTGGCCGTACAATCCTCCAAGGCCGCCCTCGTAGGCAGAGTGCTGAATCAGAGGACGGCCTATCGCGAACCGCTCGGCCGCCCATAGCTGCAGAAGGAGAGGGCAACCGGCGATAATCGCACCTGGATCGGTCTTTGTGCACGTGTCACAAAGAGCACGGTACGTGTAGCGCCTCCCGCCCTGGCACCACCTGCAGCGATACCAGAGGGCAAGCGCCGTGGAAGATTGGCGTGAACCAAACTCCTACGGAACCGCGATGCCGGTACCAGTCTCAGGAAACCAAGCTGGTACCCGCGGTCAACTGAGATGTACCACAGCAATTAACTAATATACGAATATATATATACTATACCTTTATAAGTTGCGACTTCGGGCAAGCCCTGAGCAGCAACCGGCAAACAGAACCACAGCAGCGGAACGACAGCGCAGCGAGAACCCAATCCACAAGCAACGGCTTGGGACTAGGAAAGAAACCCTAATCTTCACTTCAACTTCAATCTTCCTGAATGAGGGGAGAAAAGGAATGGATTGAGTACTTACGTACTCAGCAAGTCACAGGAAATGTGAGTTATGCAGGCTATCAAAGAATAGGCTGGGGTTTATTATGCAAACCATTTTAATTTGAAAACACTTTCGAAAACCTAAGTGTGAGTTGTCTCAAAGTGACTGGAAGGAGGCTCTCGCCTCGATCCTGTCCGCGAATTGCTTTTCAACAACTCAAGCGGACGAAGCAAATTTTAATTGATCTCAAGTATTCTTATACCGCTTGTCGGATCACGACAGCGGCTCAGTGGATCTGCCTACAAGCAGCCTTCCACGGTATCAACATCTATTACTTTATTTTCAATTTCGTCCTCACTAGGACGTAATCTCATCTTTTACTTTAGTCCCATCCGGGACATCATTTCATCTCATCTCATAACTCATATCGATGACTCTCCAAGCCATCCTTAATCTCAACTCAAACTGCTTCCACTCGGGGAGCCTAACTATGATGTCAATCGACATCCCGGGTCACACAGCCCCGTTTCAGACCACTCAGGTCATCCATCAGCCACAAAGGCCAATTCTGGTAACGATTCCCATACCACAAATCTCTTTCGCAAACACTTGCAAACAAATCTACGCTAGAGGAATCACCTCACATTGCCCGTAACCGTGGGCACGGCTGTTCGAACAGTTCATTGATCTTTGCAAAGATTGTACGCTTTACCCACACGACGCGAGCTTACTCCCACACTGATCAGGTGGGGAGGTTCGCGACAAAGCCTTTCCAAAGCCTTCCCAGGATAGCACGCTGCCCTATAAATGGGTGCTCACACTCAACCAAGTACCAGGAACTCATTTCCTGTACTCAGGGACAGGGGTATATCGCCCTCTTGGCACCCAGCCGGTCCCACATTTATTAGCAACCGAAAACCATCCTGGGAACACTAATTACTCAGCCAGGGGTGTCCCATACCACCCGTGTGGTCGCACTGTGACATGCTCAGTGCAATTCCTCAAGGAATCGGTCCTTATATGCGAATACGAAGTGCCACCACACAGGCGATCACTTTGCACCGCAGAGTCTTTCGCAAATAAATTTTGTTTCGCAAATCTCGCCGACATCGCATGTCGGGTTTTTAAATCGGTTGGAAACCCTATTTTTCCCAAATCGACAAGCAATTGTGTTGTGAGTGGAATCATCGGAATCCATGCTCAGAGAGCACGGTCACCGAGGTACCACGGGGTGGAGCGACAAGGAATAGGGTATCAAAGACCTACAGGGTTTATGCAACTACCGGGCAGGTCCGTCGGTTCGACACGCAAACCGAGGCCAATCAATTTATCGTGCACACTAACAATGCAATTTTTGCAAACAAAATATTTTAAATTTAGGAGCAATATGGTCAAGGAGTGACTTGCCTCAGACTTCGTCTTCAGGCTTCACGAAAATCCGACGTCCGACGAATTCCGAAGCGTCGACTACGCGCAAAACGAGAGAAAAACACATACAAAACCCTAGAAATAATATACTATTATTAATAACTAATAGTGCCATAAGGTAGATCTTATTTTTAGAAAAGTTTAGAGACTTGAACGGAGTCAATTGGAGCTACGGTTAAGAAGATATGAATTTTGGGAGTCTTAGGGATTTTTCTGGAATAAGAAAAGGATTATTTGAATTATTGGGAAAGGAATTAATTCTGGAAATTGGGCTGACAGGTGGGACCCTGGATCAGTGGCTGGAGAGTGGAACTGAGGATGGTGGCCCACTTGTCAATGGCTAGAGAGAGAAGATGTAGGGACCCACATGTAAGGCTCAGAGAAAGAGGGAGGGCATGGCTCACTTGTAGAGACACAGAGAGAGACAGAGAGAGAGAGAGGCTGGGGAAGAGATCGACGGCTAGCGGCGGCCGGGGAGGATTTCGGCGAGCGGCGGCGCGCCGGGAAAAAGGGACAGGGCGGCGGGGAGCGGAAAGGATGAGGAAAGAGGTGGCCGGCTCGGATTGGATTAACGGCGGTCGACGGCGGCCGGCGACACGAGACAGGAGCGGCGGAGAGAGAGAAAGATGGGCGGCGGCGGCGGAATGCCGGCGGTGGTGGAGTGAGGTCGGGAGCTTGGGGATGGACACGGTTGGGGCGGTGCTCTGCGGGGAGGAGAACGGAGGGAGAAAGATGGTCTCTACCTTGTGCGACGGTGAACTCCGAAGCTTCGGTAATGGCGGGCGGCGGCGCCCAAATTGGGGCTTTCTCTCTCGGTGCCAATTGGGCGCCGGCGAGAGATGGGAGGAGGTCGCTGCACGCCGGGGAACACAAAGGCGGCGGCGGTTTGGTCGATTGGGTTCGGGAGCGATGGAATTGGAGGGGTACAGAGAGGCTCTAATGGCGGCGGCGGAGAGAGGTTGTTGGTGTTTGGCTGGTTGGGGCTTGTTGCTTGGTGTCTGAACGAATGGGAGGGCGGCTCTATTTATAGAAGAGCTCCGGCGCTAGTGGACAGAGGGCGGATGCCAGGAGGAGATAAGCTCAAGCTCGAGTGGCGAGGCGCATCAATGGCGCCGGCCTACTGTGGCTCGCGTCATCGGGCTACCTCGTGCTGCCGCGAGACACAAAGAAGGGAGACAGAGAGGCAGAGGGGTATGGCGACGGGACGCGCGGCTGACTTCGGTGTGCCGCGAGACACGGAGACATGGGCGCGGTCGCCCGTGTCGGGATAAGCTGGGAAGAAGGATCGAGAGAAAGAGAGAGAGCAGAGAGAGATCGACGACGGGAAGACGACACCGCTGCCGTGGGGCGCGCGGGCGCGTTCGGCCTCCGTGCCGCTGGCGTGCGGGCCCAGGGTGATGGGCGTGCGCAAGGAGGCGGCCGGCTCGGGGATGGGCGAGAAGGTTCGGGAGATGAGAGAGAAAAGGGAGAGGCGCGAGGTAGGGGACGGGTCCGACGTGCGGGGTCCACATGTCGGCGTTTGGGCACGGAGTGGGGCACGGACTGGAGGGGCACGGGTTGGAGGGGCACGGGCACGGGCTGGAGGGGCACGGGCTGGAGAGGCACGGGCACGGGCTAGCGCGAGAGGGCGCGGACGCGGGCGCGGGCGTGCGGGGCGCGGGCGCGATGCCTGGCTGGTGGGTCCCGGCTTCGGCTGGCTGCGACAGAGGCCGAGGAAGAGAGGAGGAGGGGAGGCCGGGCCGAGGGAGAGAGAGAGATAGGGAGGCCCAAGCGATACAGGAGGCTTTGACATTTTTCCAGAAATTGATTTGAGGGATTTGTAGGGAATTTGAAAGGAGATTTTATTTTGGGATTGGATGCTTGGCTCATAAACACTTTCAGGAATTTAATCAAGAGGCTTTGAATAGAGACTCTGATACATATACATATAGATATGTATATATATTTTTAAGAAGGATTCGGAGGGAGGGTTTCAAAAGGGGGTTCAGTCTCGAATTAAATTTTAATTCGAGACTATGACTCAGGGAAATTTGTGGGGACTTTTGAGAGGTGTTTCTGAGATGGGATTTGGGCGTATATACATATATATGGATATTTGGATATATTTGGAATAAGAAAGAAGGAGATTCAAAAGGGGACTGGATTTGGATTTAACTTTGGGAATTTTGTAATGGAATAGAATTGGAGTATCTTGAGGGAATATTAGAACTTGAATTTAATTCTTGGGATTTGAGGACTTTTGGAAATATATAAATTTGACAAGTTGCGGGAAGGGAGTTCTCGATGAAAATCTAAATTTTTGAGAGGAACAAAATGAAGAGATTTCACTGAAAGGCTGCAAGGATGATTTTCGAAGAGTTTTATCGGAGGGCTTCGAATTGCAAAATTCGAACCCGGGTATTTTTTTGGGAGGAGTGAATAAAGGCTTCTGAAGGAATTCGAAGGGGGTTTAGATTTTGAATTTTTTCCGAGGGGGTTTTGAGAGAGACAATCGAACTGCAAAATTCGAGTCTCGGAATCGGAAAGAGTTTGGGATCGAGGATTTAGAGTTTCAAAGGGAGCTTGGATCTGAGATTTACGGCACTTAGTCCTTAAGCACACACAAAGAATCCAAGTTTTTGAAATTAGGGTTTTTACGAAAATAGTTTTTAACGGCCCGGAAACGAGGGCGTTACAGTACGTCGCCGCTAGCACAGCAGATCCCCAACTCCACTGCGGTACGAGGCCGTCCTCGCTGTTGGCGATCGCACGAGCGTAGTGGATCAGTCCCTTGTCCACTGCGTGCTCGTGAGTGTTGGTGAACATCACCCACCCGAACAGCCACAACAGGTACGCCTCCATGCTCCGCCGCACCGAGTAATCGTCGGCGTCATCGGCTAGGTTATCAGGCTGTAAAGGAAGATTATAGTCAGCAACTCTGTTGCTTTGTAGATCAGATGATTGTGAATGAAAGGAATCCGCGACTTACGGTGAACTGTAATAGCCAAGCCTGCGAGGGGCCGATCGTGGTGTAAGTCTGTAGCGAACCCGGGTGTCCAAGTTCAGGTCGACGATGCACGGGCGCAAACCGAGCAGTGATGTCCTGCGACCAACCTTGCGCTCCGTCGATTGGGCCGACTGCGTCTCCTGCGAGTGGAAGTCCTAGCAGGTACGACACGTCCTGGAGTGTGGGAGTCATCTTGCCGCACGGTAGGTGGAACGTGTGGGTCTCTGGTCTTCAGCGATCCACCAGTGCGGCCATAAGTGACCGATCAGCGTCCCATCGCTTGGCGGGGTCTCTCCCGTCCGGTGCGGGCTCGACTAGCCTACACAGCGGAAGAAGTCCAGCCTCACACAACCTGCAGAATATAGCACTGTAATCAATATTGGGGAACATACATATGCACAAACGATATGAATGAATATTCGTACAACTCTTACCTCTCACGGAACCGAGGATCTATCCGCAGGAGGTGACGTGAAGGCCGTGGACGGAAGGTGGGTAAGTGGGCACCCTCCACGGCTGACAGGTAAGACCGGTGGGACTGGTCGACACCTCGGTCCAACAGCTCCGATGTATCGTACGCCATACCTGCATGCAAATAGAGAGTTAGCGTTAATTATTGTTATAGTTTATAGCATTGTTACATGATAATAAAAAACAACAGTACGGTACATATCTTTCCATAACAAAGAACTAGTATAGACTTATGCTACACCGTAGCACCACTAATTGTTCGAGAACGCCTAAGACGGGGTCGTCTTGAAGTTGTGCCTTCACCCGTAGGACACCTGCCATCATCGACTGAACCGACGGTCCAGCTTCCGCCGCACTTGGACCGGTTGTATCCTTTGGACATTTCTTATATGTATGACCTGTTTGGTCACACTTTGAACAACGTTTATGCCTTCCACCGGCTTCTGACTCATCCATGTCATTACGGATGTGTCTTGTCTTGCAGCGACCTGCTTTATCCCTCAATTTTGTTGGATCAGGAATGTACATAGCTTGAGGATGCTCCATAGTAAATGTACCCGTAATACCGAAACCGTATATCTCTCCGCTCCAGGTATTATAGATTGCTTCTTTCCTGAAATAAGGTGAGACAAAATAGCGTGCTTCTATCCCGCACTCACCGCTCGCGGCAATAACGTGAGAGCATGGCTTGTGGAGCAGAGTAGATTTTCGGCACGAGCACTTGCAGGTCCCATCTTCCTTCAGCACACACTCCTGCACAACTCTTTTACGGAAGATTCCGCGCATGCCCTTGTCGACACACAATATTTCAAATCTGTGTTCGTGTGTGCCTTGAGGTAGAACACGATGTCTTCGGGCCTTTTTACTTTTATCTTGCAGATACTTCGTCAGTACTGTGCCAAAGAAAAGATTATTGTCCGTCATTGATGGCCTAGCTGCTCTGAACCGATCTCTGAAGTACTTGCATGTACCATGCAAGATAAATTCAACTATGCCAACAAGTGAGAGCCCTCGAACACCACGCATCACCCAGTTATAAACCTCTGCCAAATTTGTGGTCATTATGCCAAACCGAGAACCATCCTTGTCATACAACAATGCCCATTTCTCCTTTGGCTCATTCTCAATCCAGTCTGAAAATTTTCTATCTGAGGATGCAGACCTTCTTCTCATATGAGGTCCGTCAGTTGATAGTGGTTCAAGAGCTTGTGGAGTCTCATCCCCTCCAATGGTAGCCCTCCTAGACTGCTCATCTGTTTGTTTAGATGTCAGCTCATCCAACCTCCTCCAAAGCTCATTGAATTTCTTCTCTTGATTCTGGGCGCAAAGCCTCTTAAAAAGATCCATAAGGTGCTGATTCTTAAATTGTTTGTAGAAATTAGCACCCATATGACGCATGCACCATCTGCTTTGGACATCAGACCACCTTGGTGGGTATCCCTTCTCAACACATCCATATCTCAATTCCTCAATTGCACGCAGCAAGCCGGCGTGACGGTCATGTATAAGGCATACGTCTGGTCTCATCCGTACAACTGCAGACTTAACCCTTTTTAGAAACCAATACCAGCTATCAGTGTTCTCACTCTCAACAAAAGCAAAAGCAACTGGTAGAACTTGGCTGTTTCCATCAACTCCAATTGCTGTTAAGATCTGTCCTCTGTACTTTCCGGTCAGAAATGTCCCATCGATGCAGAGGATGGGACGACAATGGACAAATGCCTGAATGCAAGCACCTAATGCAAAGAATACTCGTTGTAACACACTTTTATTACCATGGTGAATTGATGGAAAGGCTTTTAGGTCGTAGCACGTCTCCGGATTCCTCTGAAGAATACAGCCTAACAGACGAGGCAAATTATCATAGGATGTGTCGAAGGATGAAACTCCGACGGCGGGAAGTCAGGAGACCCCCCTTTGAGGTTCGGCCAGGGGAGTAGTTCTCAGGCGAAGTCGGCGGTCGGCGTGGAGGAAGACAGATCGTTGGACGAGTCGGCCCACAAGAAGGACAAAGGAAGTATACAGGTTCGGGCCGCACGGGTGCGTAATACCCTACTCCTGTGTGTGTTTGCTATCTGGAGATGAATGTATTCGCGGTGTTACAAGGTCAGCTTAGCTCGAGGCTGGAGCTGAAGAGGAAGAACCGTAACTAGAGGGTCCTTCAGTTCGCTATTCTCTCTCCCTTTTGTTGGGCATGGATCCTCCTTTTATCTGTCAAAAATCGAGTCCCCTGCCCTAATCCCTGAGCGAGAGAGAGTTTAGGTATGCTACGTCTTGTCATGGACCTCTGCGCTCCGGCCGTCCGCTGAGTCGTCCAGCAGGCGCGTCCCGTTGTCGCCCAGCTGTCGGTAGCTACGGAGGCTGGCGGTGAAGATGCTGTTGGCTTAGCGCGTCACGGTCGTCGCCTCCCATGTCAGCCGCGGGGAGCTAGATGCCGCCTCCCATGTCACCGGGGGCGGCTAGATGCCGCATCCCTTGCCAGCTGCGGGCGGCCAGACAGTGACGATACTATCGGGTTGGCCCGTCTCGTCGTCTGCCAGGCCGTGGAAAACCGGAGCCCTTAGCTGTATTGGGAGCCAGCTGACAGGGGGTCATTATGACAGCGCACGCTTGTCCAGCCGGGAGACAGACGGGAGGTGCGCCGTGGCTTCTCCATTAATGTGGGTAGCTGGGAGCTGATCCGCTCAAGCCGGTCTCGTGCTCCGGGGCGGAGAGTTCGTCGGGCCCTCCGCGCGCGCGAGACACTGAGACCCCGGGTCCCGTACCCGGGGGCGGCACCCGGGGATGGCGCTTCCGGGCCCGGGCAGCGTCCAGCCCCCAAGCATTTAACGGGATAATTCCTAATAGCCCGCAGCCACTTGTGCAGAGAAAGGGCCCTGGGGGAGCTGACGTGGGGGAAGATCCACGCGTCTCCAGAGAATGTGGGACCCCCATTCCTGTTTCGCCGACAGGATGCTTCAAATGTGCCAAATCTCATCTCTACAACCTTCTGTTTTGCCCTCCAAGCCTTAGCATAGCTAATTGTGTATTTAAATTTCTCTTCAATATGTTTAACAATTAACCTTGGTTCGTACCCCATATTGTTAATAATATGGGAGTACATCTCTGTCGCAACAAATGCAGATGTCATGTTTCTGTGATATTTTTCAACACCGGGTAAATAACATGAATGCTCAGTCACGATTGAAACTTGCCAATAATCTTTCCATTTACCCTTGAATGCGTGCACCCACCATGGACACCCATCCTTCATGCACTTTACTTCATATACCGATTTGCTTGACTTCACGACTGAGAACTCTCTTTGAAGTGACACGGCCCATTGTTTTACTGCCTCCTTTAAATCCTCTACATATGCATACTTAGCTCCTTGGATGACCTCATTTTCCTTGTACTCCCATGACACATGATGTCCCTCAGAGATAGAAAGCCTAGAGAAGTCCTGGTTGCTTCATTCTGCAAGCATCATGGTGTCCTCATCAGATGAATCATCATGCTCTACTTGCTCGTTTTCAGAATCTTCCCTATCCATTTCTTCGACGATTCTGTTGATTTGTTCTCCCTCATCTACCACACCTGTTGGCTGTCTATCTTCTTCATTCCCTTCTTCATTTTCTTCCATTGTTTCGCTATTATCTCCCGCCGTACTTGGACCCTCATCATCTTGCACGGGCATTGTATCAGCAGTGTTTTCTTTCTCATATATCGACACAAGTATGCCCAGTGGCCAACCACGTTGGAATGCATTCTCCAAATACTATCTCCAAGTGGCAGTGCAATCCACCGGCATCAGTTTCCAAAAAAAACCTTCAGCTGCACGACTGACTACTACATACAAGGTTATTATGCTGAGCTCGGGGTTCAATCGAAACCCTCGCACCAGCCAGTTGTACACTGACCCAAAACTTCTCTCAGCTGGTCTATCAATCCCCTTAGCCGTTGAACTAAAATCCGACAGATCTACCCCTTCTGGACTATATCTAACATTCCCTTGCCCGTGAAATAACTGAAATATCACCTTATTTGACATTTCTGTTGATGAAAAAATACAGTTAAACTAGATACCAATATTCTCCTCACATCTCTACAAAAATTAAATCATCTAACTGTTAACGCCAAAATTTGGTACGGGTCGTTACCATGTTCGGTTAAGGAAAGAAGCGATATCAGCCATTGGAAACTAATCCAGAAGAGTCCGAGCTTGGGAAGGAATCGTGAAGACCACGTTATGGCAGTTATTTATCTTATCTATTAGATAGTTTTATCTTTTAGAAAACCTGATCTCTTGTCCGATCAGGTCTGTTAGTTTTCCTTTTCTAGTTAGGAAAGTCCTGTTTCATGTCCTATAAGGACTCTTGTAACTCGGGGTATATATACGTATGCCCGGGGACCTTGTAATCTATCTCTCGATCAATCAAATTCGGCGCATCGCCACCCTTTACCAACGGGTTCTTGCTTCTCGAGCGGGGCTGCATCGGTTAGGTCCGAACTCCTGCGAGAGGGTAAGTCTCGTTACCCCGACTACCAATCGGCTAGGACTTTCTCGGTTAGGTCCGATATTCTAGTCGGTCTATGGTAGTCGGCTTACCACGGTGTATCGGATCTGTCTACGGCTGCATCGGTTCGGTCCGACCTCTTAGGCTGGTCAGGTATATCACATCACGCGTGCATAGTTTTTATCAGTTTATCGGGGGTAGTTTATCATCAGTTTGTGCTGCATCGGTTGGGTCCGACCTACTAAACTGCTAGCGATAAATTATTCCTGTTAGGCTGATATCCTTTGTGCAAGCGTCTTATCGGAATGTATAGCCCGTAAGTTATTTTCATCACAGTTGCATTAGGTCTATCGGCTCGTTGAGGTTCCTTTACTATTATCGATCTGTGCTGCATCAGTTAGGTTTGAACTACTAGATCGATAATAATAGATTTATCCTTGCCGAGCCGATCGGTGTATATGCGACGTTCTATCGGAGTGCTTAGCCGATAGGTTATCTTTTTGTAAAGCCGACTGTATTATCCTTACTGTTTATCATCTATATTATCATCGGTTTTCTAGCCGATGCACATGTGTTTCCTCGGCAGTCGGCTGGCTTACTATCCTGCATATCTATTTTATCATCGGCTTTTAGCCGATGCACATGTTGTACTAACAGCTTATCTATTTGTTTATAGCGCTATCGGTTTCCTAGCCGATACACAGGTGCCATCGGCCATCGGCTATGAGGAGCCTACATCAGTCCGTATCGGCCGATAGCCGATGTGCAGTTGCTGCTGACCCGGGCACGAGCACAAGCGAGGACCCGGGAGCGAGAACGCGAGCACAAGACCCGGGCGTGAGTACAGGCGAGGGCTTAGGCACGAGCATAGCGGCGATCGGCTGGAAGGAATCCGTATCGGCTTACTGGCCGATTGGATCAGTAATCAGATTTCTTCATCTCCTTGTCAATTGCGGGGTCAAATTGACTGGCACGCCTACGAACCTCAAATATTTTAGGACCTGCACTGGAGCTAAGCAGATCTCCCAGGCCTTCGTATGTTCAATCGCATCAAACCAGATCATCAGCGAGCTTTTTCGCACACCCGGCGGTTTTCGGCGTCAACACGTTTTTGGCACGCCCGGTGGGACACGATCTTCATATCATCACAATATATCCTATCGGCTGAATCAACACGTTTTTGACCCGGTGGGACACAGAACTTCGACATGGCTGGAAAAGAGGTCAGCAAAGATGATGCAATCCCAGTTACAATGGAAGACTTGACCGAAGAACAGAGACAACAAGTGGAGCAGAATATTGCTGAATTTCAGAAGCTTTGTCTGGAATCCTTCGGTATGACAGATCAAGGGCCGATTCAAAAGTCCCAATTTCCAAAGCCTGTTCTAGTTGGTGAATCGAGCCGTACATCATCTGCAAGTTCACAAAAGCCGATCCAAGACATGTTTAATGAAGCAGTTCATCATGCGTTGACCGATCAATCTGGGATATTGATGAACACATTACAGAGCTTGATCAAGAAGGCAGTGGAGCCGATTCAAATACCCGGGGGGCATCAACAGAGTTATTTAGAAGCTGTTCCTGAGTACAATTATCAGAGGGAATATCAAAATCAGAATCGGCTACAAACTCCACCTCTGCGTTATCACGACGAAGATCCAAGAGAAGAAGATTTATCAGCAAGAATCATAGAGGTGATGAGAGAGCAATTCGGTCTAAGACCGAAGAAGGAAACATTTATATATCGGCCTCTATATCCAGATTGGTTTGATAGAGCTCCGTTGCCGCGCCGATACAGAGTACCAGACTTCTCCAAATTCTCAGGGCAAGATGATGTATCTACAGTGGAACATGTCAGCCGGTTCTTGGCTCAATGTGGAGAAGCATCGGCTGTAGAAGCTTTGAGAGTTAGACTCTTCCCGTTATCATTATCCGGATCGGCCTTTACATGGTTTTCTTCATTGCCACCTAACTCAGTTCGAGGTTGGGCCGATCTAGAAAAGCGATTCCACAAGTATTTCTTTATGGGAAGTCAGGAGATGAGTTTGATAGACTTAACATCGGTAATACAGAAGCCGGAGGAATCAGTCGCATAATATATCCAGCGGTTTCGTAATGTTAGAAGCCGATGTTATAGTTTAAGTCTGGATGATGCACAGCTGGCCGAATTAGCATTTCAAGGTTTGTTGGCTCTGATCAAGGAAAGATTTTCATCAGAAGACTTTGAGAGCCTAGCACACCTAGTACAGAAGGTATCGGTTCATGAAAGCCGATTTCAGGAGGCCAGGAAGGAATGATGAGGCCCGAACAGAAGAATTTCGAAGTTTGATAACAAACTCCGAAATTGGGGGGCATGTGTTAACGCCAAAATTTGGTACGGGTCGTTACCATGTTCGGTTAAGGAAAGAAGCGATATCAGCCATTGGAAACTAATCCAGAAGAGCCCGAGCTTGGGAAGGAATCGTGAAGACCACGTTATGGCAGTTATTTATCTTATCTATTAGATAGTTTTATCTTTTAGGAAACCTGATCTCTTGTCCGATCAGGTCTGTTAGTTTTCCTTTTCTAGTTAGGAAAGTCCTGTTTCGTGTCCTATAAGGACTCTTGTAACTCGGGGTATATATACGTATGCCCGGGGACCTTGTAATCTATCTCTCGATCAATCAAATTCGGCGCATCGCCACCCTTTACCAACGGGTTCTTGCTTCTCGAGCGGGGCTGCATCGGTTAGGTCCGAACTCCTGCGAGAGGGTAAGTCTCGTTACCCCGACTACCAATCGGCTAGGACTTTCTCGGTTAGGTCCGATATTCTAGTCGGTCTATGGTAGTCGGCTTACCACGGTGTATCGGATCTGTCTACGGCTGCATCGGTTCGGTCCGACCTCTTAGGCTGGTCAGGTATATCACATCACGCGTGCATAGTTTTTATCAGTTTATCGGGGGTAGTTTATCATCAGTTTGTGCTGCATCGGTTGGGTCCGACCTACTAAACTGCTAGCGATAAATTATTCCTGTTAGGCTGATATCCTTTGTGCAAGCGTCTTATCGGAATGTATAGCCCGTAAGTTATTTTCATCACAGTTGCATTAGGTCTATCGGCTCGTTGAGGTTCCTTTACTATTATCGATCTGTGCTGCATCAGTTAGGTTTGAACTACTAGATCGATAATAATAGATTTATCCTTGCCGAGCCGATCGGTGTATATGCGACGTTCTATCGGAGTGCTTAGCCGATAGGTTATCTTTTTTAAAGCCGACTGTATTATCCTTACGGTTTGTCATCTATATTATCATCGGTTTTCTAGCCGATGCACATGTGTTTCCTCGGCAGTCGGCTGGCTTACTATCCTGCATATCTATTTTATTATCGGCTTCTAGCCGATGCACATGTTGTACTAACAGCTTATCTATTTGTTTATAGCGCTATCGGTTTCCTAGCCGATACACAGGTGCCATCGGCCATCGGCTACGAGGAGCCTACATCAGTCCGTATCGGCCGATAGCCGATGTGCAGTTGCTGCTGACCCGGGCATGAGCACAAGCGAGGACCCGGGAGCAAGAACGCGAGCACAAGACCCGGGCGTGAGTACAGGCGAGGGCTTAGGCACGAGCATAGCGGCGATCGGCTGGAAGGAATCCGTATCGGCTTACTGGCCGATTGGATCAGTAATCAGATTTCTTCATCTCCTTGTCAATTGCGGGGTCAAATTGACTGGCACGCCTACGAACCTCAAATATTTTAGGACCTGCACTGGAGCTAAGCAGATCTCCCAGGCCTTCGTATGTTCAATCGCATCAAACCAGATCATCAGCGAGCTTCTTGGCACACCCGGTGGTTTTTGGTGCGAACACTAACACATTAACTAAAGACCTACAGATCTACGAGTAACAATTTATTTTCATATAGTACTATATACATAACCAGTACAATACTACATCAATTTATGCATAGAAATAGAAATTACAAAGAGATAATAGATTTTACCTGCAGATAAATCAGCAAGCTGACAGAGCTTCGCTGCTTTCGTTCAGGCTCGTTCTCAGCTCTCTCTTCTTTTTTTTTCTGTAATTTCAGTGAATTTTATGATATTTTTGGAATCTGGGAGGGGGTTTTATACTGCCCGGGCTAAAAACCGCCCTCCCAGAGGGCGACAAGGGGGCCGCCTGCAAAATGGCTAACGGCCGTGGGCCGCCGGCCAACGACCGTCAGCCACGTCATCATATCGCCCTCTGGGAGGGCGATTTCAGACATATCGCCTTCCCAAAAGGCGGCGGGAGTATATTTTTTAAATTTTTAAAATGAAAATGTAGTTTTGTAAATTTTTTATTAAATAAATATAAAAATAAAAAAATTCTAAGAAAGAACGGGAAAAGAGTGACAAGAAAGGTCCCAAAGGACCAGGCGTGCAATCGACTAGTAGGAACGAATTTTGGGCCGTAAAAGGCCCAATATACGAATTGCTCGCTCGTCGAGTGGATCGGAGCGAACCAGGAAAACACGGCCCACACGGCCGTACTAGCAGTGCATCTGTGGACTCTGAGTACCTTTTTACACCCAAAGGTGCAGTCGCACACAGGTGAACGTAAGCGATTTAAATAGTTGTACAAAAATTTTATAAATTTTAATAAGATACGTTAGATGATATAAACCACTACATGAATATACAAGTCTAAATTCAATCTATAGAGACGAAGAAATAAAAATAACAAGTTTTATTTGCGTTGTACAAATATTATTCACTATCTGATTTTACTTATTTTTGCTAGTTGTAAATCGATTTTAGCCTTGCCTGTATAAATTTGTGTCACCCTAATCAATCTTTTAATTTTTTCTATGACTATTTAAGGTGTTAAAAACCTTCTCCACTGTGCATCCACGATCAGTACATTGTTTCCATTTGTTCCCATTTGTTCCCATCTATCTCGGCCCTGTTGCCCTTGTGGCAAACAGCTAACGCGACTACGCGACGCGGCGCGCCGTCCAGCTCATCGCTGCATCTGCATGCGCCACACAGCCGCTTCGTCTCGCCACGTACGCACCTCCCGACCTCCACCTGGCCGCGCGCATGGCTGCATGCCACTACCTCGCGTCCCCTACATAAACCATCACTCCTCCCCTCCATCCAGCGCCACCGCTACTATCTAGCCATCGGTCCAACACCATGGTGATCAAGACGTCGTCCATGGCGAGATCGCCGCCGTTGCTGGCGCTGGTGGCGCTGCTCCTCTCCCTGTGCTTGCTCTCCCTCGCGTCAACTGCTGTGGGGTGGAGCAGGAGGGGGGAGGAGGACGAACGGCGCCACGGCGGCGGCGAAGGCGGGCGGCCGTACCACTTCGGGGAGGAGAGCTTCCGGCACTGGACGCGCACGCGGCACGGGCGGTTCAGCGTGCTGGAGAGATTCTCCGACGAGGTGATCCAGGGCGCCGTCGGGGACTACCGCGTCGCCGTCCTGGAGGCCGCTCCGCGTGCGTTCCTGCAGCCCAGCCACTACGACGCCGACGAGGTGTTCTACGTCAAGGAAGGCGAGGGCGTGCTCGTGCTGCTGCGGGATGGGAGGAGAGAGTCGTTCTGCGTCAGGGAGGGCGACGCCATGGTCATCCCAGCCGGCGCCATCGTCTACTCGGCCAACACCCACAGCTCCAAGTGGTTCCGCGTCGTCATGCTGCTCAACCCCGTCTCCACTCCCGGCCGCTTCGAGGTTAATTTTCCCTTCTCCTTCCATGCATGCAAGGACAGTGGAGGAGTGGAGTAATTCTGAGTCTCTGACGGCGTTTGCCGGTGCATTTCTACAGGAATACTTCCCTGTCGGCGGCGACCGGCCGGAGTCGTTCTTCAGCGCTTTCAGCGACGACGTTCTGCAGGCGGCATTCAACGTACGTCCCGGCTGATCACCACGGACTTCAAGAAAATTTTTGATTGATTGATTGCATTCGTGTTGTTGATTATGTTTGGATTAGACTCGCCGGGAAGAATGGGAGAAGGTGTTCGAGAGGCAGCGAGAGGGCGGCGAGATCACGACGGCGCCGGAGGAGCAGATACGTGAGCTGAGCAAGTCGTGCTCCCGCGGCGGCTCGGGTTCCGAGTGGGAAATCAAGCCGTTCAGCCTCACCGGGAAGAGGCCGTCCTACTCAAACAACCACGGCAGGCTGTTCGAGATCGACGGCGACGAGTGCCGGCATCTCCGAAAGCTCGACATGCTGATCGGCCTCGCCAACATCACCCGCGTAAGAAGCACTAAACCTTCGCAGCTCCGGCCATGGCTTCCCTGACATCATGCACGCAAGATAGTAACGGCATGTTGCGATGTGTTTGTGCTTGCAGGGCTCGATGATGGCGCCGAGCTACAGCACCCACGCCACCAAGGTCGCCATCGTCCTGCAGGGCAGCGGCTACTTCGAGATGGCGTGCCCGCACATGTCCGGTGACCGGTCGGAGCGACACCGCGAGCGCGAGCACGGGAGGAGAAGGGAGGAGTGGGGCAGAAAGGAGGAGGAGGAGGAAGAGGAGGAGCACGGCCGGGGGCAGAAGACGAGGAGCTACAAGAAGGTGAGGGCACAGGTCAGGGAGGGCTCGGTGATCGTGATCCCCGCAGCGCACCCGGCGACGATTGTCGCCGGCGACGACGAGAACCTGGCCGTCCTCTGCATCGGCGTCGCCGCCAACTACGACGACAAGGTGTTCCTCGCCGGC
This sequence comes from Oryza meyeriana var. granulata, assembly GCA_003991445.1. Classification (NCBI taxonomy): domain Eukaryota; kingdom Viridiplantae; phylum Streptophyta; class Magnoliopsida; order Poales; family Poaceae; genus Oryza; species Oryza meyeriana. The sequence continues at coordinate 770,844 of RYFJ01001285.1, forward strand.
AGGAACAGCCTGCTGAAGCAGCTCGACGACCCGGCCAAGGCGCTCGTGTTCGGCGGCTCGGCGGCGAGGGACGTGGACCAAGTGCTCGCCGCGCAGCCGGAGCAGATCTTCCTGCGCGGGCCGCACGGCCGCGGCAGCGTCTCCGACATGTAAGCGCGCGACGTGACGACGTCCCTTGCACCCGGCGCGCGTAGGCCGAGCAGCTTTGTTGTGATCGAGAGGAATAAGTAGCTACACGTGCACACGCGTGCGTACGTACACATGCTGTACTGTACTAGGTGTACCTGTAGCCAAGGTACGCTGTATGTATGTACATGTACGTATATCTGTACGTGACTATTAAGGTATGCGTATTAGCTGAGGTATATGTTGGAACTTTGTATGAACTCAAGCACCAGTCCGAGTTCTACTAGTTAACCTGCGTGTTTTGGGCGAGTTTGATTTGTAATTCAACTACTAATCTGAGTGTTAGTCGAGAAAGTGCGGTACATTATCGCATCGTAGCGGAGGCGAATCAATCGAGAACTCGAGAGCACGTTACGATGGAAGGGAAGAGGGGCCAAGAGAGCAAGAGGCGTTTCGTTCCGACGATGGACTGCGTGTTCGGCGTGGTGGGGAACGGCTTCGCGGTGGTCGCGGGCGGCGCCCCCGCCGTGGTTGGCGGCGGCGTGATGCTGAACCTGCTCGACGGCGAGAAGGACAGGGCCGTGCGGTTCAACTCCCGCACCCCCCTCGGCGCGTCAGGCCGTGCCGGTGACTGGTAAGCTCATCACATCACACCGCCGATTCGATTCGCCGTCCATCCCCATACTAGCATGCTCGCCGGTGTGCATCGCTGGCTCAGATGTTAACGGTGTCTTGTGCTGGAAATTTAGACAGCGCGCTGTTCAAGGCTGTTAGTTAAGCCTTGCGCTGTAGTTAGTTAGAATCTCACGTCACTTTCTGTTGTGTATACACACAGACACGTTATGAGGCCATACCGAGAATGGGTCGTGTACGAGTCTGTACGATGGTTCGTGGGCAACGTCACGGACGTGAGGATGGTCGCGTCGTGAGCAGCGACGTGCGGATGTTTTGCACTAGGAAATTCATAATAAAAGGAGAAGGAAAGAACAGAAAACGCTGCGGGGTTTTGGGCAGCACCAATCTCTCTGTCAAGCGTGTTCTTATGTGCATTTGCTCCCGGCCGGAGGTTCTGGCTAACACCGGGAGAGGTCCCGGGCGTGGACGCGGGCGCCGTGCGAGGGCCCAGGCACGGACGCTGACGCCGGACGAGGGCCCGAGCGTGGGCGCAGGCGTGGCCTTCAGTGCGGCGCTAATAAGTGGTATCAGAGCTCGCGAAAAGTCTTGCGACTGCCATGACATCTCCAGGGAGGTCCCGTGGTCGTACCCTGCCGGGCGCCGACAAGACGGGGACATCTGGCGGCGGAGGAGGCGACAGGTCACTGTCACGCTCACCAACACCGCGTCCGCTCCGTTCTCCGCCGCGCCGTTTGCGCACCCAGGACACAAGGCGTCCACGGGAGGTCGTCATCAAGCGCGTAATCAGGGAGACCGGCGGCTCCGGCAACTGGCCGCAACTGACGAACACCAACTACAACGAGTGGTCACTGTTGATGAAGCTAAAGCTTCAATCCCGCCATCTGTGGGACGCCGTCGAGCACGGCGACGTCGAGTTCCACGACGACCGCACCGCACTGGACGCCATCTGCAGCTCGGTTCCGCCGGAGATGATTCCCACACTCGCGACCAAGGAGTCGGCGAAGGATGCCTGGGAGGCCATCAAGACACTCCGCATCAGCGATGATCGCGTGCGGAAGGCTACGGCGCAGAATCTCCGCGCTGAGTACGAGGCGATCACGCTCCGTGACGGCGAGGCGATCGAGGACTTCGCCCTGCGCCTGACCAGGATTGTTCAGAGGCTGGCAACCCTCGGCGATCCAGAACCGGACACCAAGGTGGTCGCCAAGTATCTGCGTGTTGTGCGTCCAAGGTACAGGCAACTCGTCATCTCCATTGAAACCCTTCTCGATATCTCGCAACTCTCGATCGAGGAGGTCACGGGGAGATTGAAGGCGGCGGACGACATTGAGCCCTCCCCGCCTCAGGCTGCCGGCGGTAAGCTGCTTCTCACAGAGGAGCAATGGATCGAGAGGTACAAGAAGCGCGAGTAGGATTCTGGCCGAGGCCGCTCTAGCCTTGGTGGCCGCGGCAAGCGCCGCGGGAGTGGCCGTGTGTGACGACCCGGGCCGCCATTACCAAAATGGCGTCCCTAGTCCATGGATCATTATTCACTAGAGACGCGCTTTAGTGAATAATAATCCACATCAGAGATAGCAGCAGAATTATAGCTAGAAGATCCCACTGTCATTACAAAACCTTGCCACGCAGGGCTGGAATCTTACACAGGGTCCTACATGTCTTCACATTCGTAGCACTTAGACATCATACATACTTCAACACCCTAGGTTTATTGAGATAGCTGCAGGACTGCTACCCAGCATACATCTACTTATCCCATCCTTCATAATACACATTATAGTCATAGACATCATCCCCTGGATGTTCAGCACACCAAGCAGCATAGTACTGGTCCTCCAACCCCTCATTGGCTCCATCAATTTGCCCCGATGGATTGGCCTCTATATACTTAGTTAATAACAAGGGTGAGTACTGGGTACTCGGCAAGCCTCAGTAACAGAATGCAAGGCATGTGTTTTTCACAACCCCATCAAATCTTCCTCTCTCAATCATAATTTTTCCTAAAATATGGGTCTTGTGAGAAAAGTCCAATTTTAATTATCCTTATATAAATCTATTAATCACTTGCATAAAGAGAAGGAATCCCATTAGGCGCCCCTTGCCCGTGCCCGAGTGCCCGTGCCCGGGTGCCCGCGCCCGAGCCTGTGCCGTGCCCGGGTGCCCGTGCCCCCGTGCCCGGGTGCCGTGTGTCCGAGAGCTCGTGTGCCCGTGCCCGGGTGCCGTGTGCCCGAGAGCCCGTGTGCCCGTGCCCGAGTGCCCGTGTGCCCGAGTGCCCGTGGCCGACTACACGCCAGCCTGCCCTCTTACCTTCTACAACACTGGACAATACTTAGAATACCGAGTACTTTCTCTTATTTCCGTACATTACACTCCTTCATCCGGCGCTAATATATGCGCATCAATGCACTTCATCAGCATTGTCTTGGGTTTTTCATCGCCCAAGCTATTACTACATCCCCTATATAGAGTGTAACAACTTGATAAGATACTAAACTCTGCTCGCCTTTCGACGAGTACATAGTCGATATGGTTCTTATACGACACACTAATACAAGTGAGAATGATTTTAGTCCTTATGTTATAACCGTATGTAGAGGGTCCTGCCTCCATTCAAATCCCATCCATGGGCACCCTCTACCCTCCTAATAAATAAGGGAAAATCAGTTGCTCCCTCAACCGATCTCTCCAGTATATATATTATCATCCATCTCTATGACTTACTTATTTGAAAAATTCATTTGATGCAAGGTGATAGTACTTTAAAACAAAATATTATTTATGCAAAATAATTCAAATCACCATGTTCAAAGGTTAGCTTGCCTGGAATCTCGTAGTTGAGATCGAAACTAGCTGGCGCTCCCAACTGACCTGTCTCCGCTTCTAATTCCTTTTCTGCATTCCCACCATATACCGCAAGGTTTAATTAAATTTTTAATAATATGAAAACAACAATCCACAAATAAAATGTGCCCACCTCTCTGTAGAATTTTTATTATGCCAACTTGCACCTACATAACTAATAATGACAAGGATTACCTAAATTATATTTGGGTTACAGAGCATTGGGTTAGCTGTGTACGTTACAAGTGTGCATCAAATAAATACCTTCTCTACTATTTTCCTTCCTTATCCCATTGTACAGGCACAAGGTAGCTAGCATTCCCCTTCTTCTTCCTCCATCTGTTACAGCTATGGCTCTCTTTCTTCTCTCCCAAACTCCACTCCAAAAGCTGGTGCCCCACTGCAGCTGGCGACCTTGGTGCTTGGCACCACCAAAGGCCAGCTCTAAGATAAGTGCTACAAATTTTTTCTTTCTAATCTCCTCCTTCCAATGCCTCTATTAATACATTCCCCTTCTTTTCTAGCAAGATTTGCATTGAGGTACTAAGAGACTGCTTCCAAGTGCTTGCTTGCTTTATGTGGGATTTGTTAAGGGATAGCTATGGTAGCATGAGAAAATCACCTGATCTCTGCTTCTAGTGTATTCTTGCTGGATCCCCACGAGCTCACAAGTTAGCGGACTCCCACCTGCAAATCCAGCTCTCTACGAGTCGGCCCTTCTTCTTGCTGGCTCACCCCCTTCCACCTCTTAGCCAAGCTGATGATGGTGCGCTACATCACCATTTGGAGGTTGATTGGCTACAAATCTTGGGATGGTTGGGTAGGGGAGATGAAGATGAAGAGGGATTGGTTTCCTTACCGTGCTAACTGGCTAGATGTGAAAGTGAGTATTGTTCTCCCATCTACCACACTTACTCCTGCCATTCCATCTTATATCTATACCAAGAATTGTTGGAATGGTAGCCCATGCCTCTCCCTGTTGATTCACTATTTGTGTGGGTGTGTGTCACGAATTCACTAGGTGAGAAATTTTTACCCACTCCTTGCACTGTGTTCCTATTGACCACACTTGACCCGAGTAAAGGTGTGACTCTCTTGCCTGTGTATAATTTTTTGTTGTTGTTTTTTTTTTTTTCTAAGAACAATTAAATGTATAACTACATCTTTTTGATTTAATAAAATTTTGGGTTGTTTCACCGTGGCCGTGGCGCAGGCGGCGGTACTGACTCACGCATCGGCTCCAGTGCGGGCCAAGTCAACCCCGACGACATCTGCAAAAATTGCGATAAGAAAGGCCACTGGGCCAGGGATTGTCGCAGCAAGAGGAAGGAGGAGCAGGTTCACGTGGCCCAGGATGACGAGCCGACGCTGCTCCTCGCCCTGGACATGGTGGACGATGGAGGGGCTCACCCTGAGTCCTCCACCTCGCCGCCACTGCCGCCACCAACCCAGGAAGGCACCACTGCGACTCCATGCCAACTTGAGCTTGTGGAGGAGAAGGTGTTCGCCGCGTTCGACGCGGCTGAAGACCGGGACCCGAAGCGCTGGGTCCTGGACACCGGAGCCATGAACCACATGACGGGTTCTCGTGCTGCGTTCTCCAACCTCGACACCGGCATCGTCGGCACGGTGCGTTTCGGTGACGGCTCCGTCGTCAAGATCGAGGGCCGTGGGACTATCCTATTCGCGTGCAAGAACGGGGAGCACCTCGCCCTCGTCAACGTGTACTTCATTCCCCGTCTCACTGCCAAAATCATAAGCATCGGGCAGCTCGACGAGGTGGGGTTCCAGGTGCTCGTAGAGGGAGGAGTAAAGCGAGTTCGCGACGAGGAGCGCCGCCTGCTCGCCAAGATTCACCGGAGCCCAAGCCGGCTCTACGTGCTCGACCTCAACATTGCACGGCCGGTGTGCTTGGCGGCGCACGCCAAGGAGGACGCATGGCTGTGGCACGCCCGATTCGGGCATGTCAACTTCGGCGCTCTCAGGAAGATGGGACGGGAGGCGCTCGTCCGCGGCATGCCCTTGCTAACCCAGGTCGAACAGGTGTGCGATGCCTATCTGGCTGGCAAACACAGACGCACGTCGTTCCCGTAGCGCGTTCTGACGTGCTCGACGGAGGTGCTCCAGCTGCTGCACGGGGATCTTTGCGGCCCCATCACTCCTCCGACACCTAGCGGCAATCGGTACTTCCTCCTTCTCGTTGATGATTATTCACGGTACATGTGGATCGCTCTGCTTCCCAGCAAGGACGCCGCACCCGCGGCGTTCAAACGCATCCAGGCTGCAGCTGAGCGCAAGACCGGCAAGCGTGTCCGTGCTCTCCGCACGGATCACGGAGGAGAGTTCCTGGCGGGCGACTTTGAGCAGTACTGCGCCGAGCTCGGCGTACGGCGCGAGCTCATGGCGCCATACTCGCCCCAGCAAAACGGTCGTCGAGCGCGCAACAGTCGGTGGTCGGGACCGCTCGTGCATGCTCAAGGCGAAGCAGCTCCGAGCGTGTTCTGGGGGGAGGCAGTCACGACGTCCGTCTACTTGCTCAACCGGTCCTCGTCCAAGAACATAGGAGGCAAGACCCCCTACGAGCTCTGGACCGAAAGCATGCCGAGCATTCAGCACCTGCGCACCTTCGGCTGCATTGCGCACATGAAGGTGACAACGCCGAATCTAAAGAAACTCGACGACCGGAGCCGGCGCACAATCTTCGTTGGGTACAAGGCGGGCTCCAAGGCCTATCGCCTGTACGATCCATTGACGAGGCGGGTCCATGTCAGCCGCGACGTCGTCTTCAACGAAGCCGCTCAATGGACCTGGGCGGGAGAACTCGCCGACGTCGCCGACGACTTCAACATTGAGCAGGACACCGCAGATCAGCCCCAACTGATCACTGTGACTACGTCGATGTAACGACCCGTTCTTCATCTCCTTGTTGGAATTCGCTTCCTGAGTTCTAACTCCTCTCCTATTCCGTTCAGCTGTGCCCCAATTTTTCTCTCCCTGGCCAGCCGACTGCCTTTTCGCCTTGTGCCGAGTAGATTCCTACTCAGTTTCAAAGCCTTGCCTCTGCCCTTGCCCACTCGGTCATCTTTGCAGCTGAGTAACCCTTGAGCTTGCCGACTACCCTGTCAACCGGTTTAGTTTCGCCGCCCCGTCTTGCCCCGACCCGGTCAAGCTCACGACACCTTGCCCTGTCACCCGACGTGCTGTCTTATCGCCTCACCAAGTTGCACCACAGTCCCATTTTCCCACGCTTCTCCCGTTGGACGCTGACTGCCGAAGTGGTGACATAATCCAGCCTTCACCTGCTGTAACAACCCGTTTTCCTTTTCCCTGTTGAAACTTGTTTTCTGGATCTTAATCCTTTCCTATCCTGTCAGCTGTGCCTCCGTTTTCCCTCTCCCCGGCCAGCCGAATACCTTCTCCCTTGAGCCGAGTAGATTGCTACTCAGTCCTTGTATCCTGCCCTTTCCTTTGTTTTACTCGGACCTCCTTGCTGCCGAGTAAGCACTGTGAAAGTGGCCGACTACCTTGTTTGAGACCTGTTTTTCTTTGTCCCCGAGTTGTGCCCGCCCTTTGGACGCCGACTACCGAAGTAAGAGAAGAATCAGTCTTCACCTGCCGCAGCACCGCTTGGACCGATGGACAATAACCGCTGCATCGCTTGACCAGTGGTCAGTCCGAAGCCTGTCAGTGAGACATCTCCAACCTGTCCTAGCCTTGACCTAACTCTCATCGCCGCCTACAGTGCCTGCCAACTCCCTGACCAGCCAGACTCCAAGTCAAGCCCTGCGTGAACATCAAATCCTTTGTCAGTTCACCTTGACTTTTCTCCCTACCCGTTGCCCAGCTTCACCGTGCCTCACCCTTGCACGCCGGCTATATATTGAGCCATCCATACTCCTTCTTCCTTTGTTTTGCAAACCGGCCAGCTCCAGCTCTGCTAAGCTCTCATCCTCTTCAAGCCTTGGAGCTCTGTCGCCTGGTTGCAAGCTTGGTTCAGCCGACTGCCACCTTTTCTGCAGCCGACTACTCCTTGATCCTTTTCTTTGGTGTTTTAACCCTCCTGCTTATCAGTGTTTCTTTTTCTGCTTGTTCAGAGCCTGAACCGTGGACGATCCAAAGCCGCCTTCGCCGAGGAAGACCCCTCCTTGGAACAAGGCAAGCCTCTTTGACCATATGTTTCCCATATATGCAAAACTATGTTGTTTGAAAAATATATGCATGCTGTTTACACCTTTTTAAACTGTGGCCTCGGTTTACAAGCGAAACGATGGACCTACCCAATAGCCGCACATATTTGTATGATGTTGATATATTTCTCCCTTGAGGGCCCCACAAATGGCACGCTAGCATCCTATCTGAGGATACGATGCCGAGTAGAATGGCTTAGTTCTGCAACGTTGTTTGTCGTTTGGAAAACATTGGTTTTACTAAACTGATTGGAAAACCCGATACCTTGTGTATGGCGCGTTTTGTGAAATAAAGACAGCTTTTCAAAATCTTGTTGACAGAGACAGCGCCTGTGTGGCATGGCTATGTATTACCATAGGATCGTTTCCTTGGGGATTCCATCCGAGCATCTTACAGTGCGACCATACGGTTATTATGGATGCCCCTGGCCGAGTAAATAGTAGGTTTAGGGAAGTTCAGTGCCGACCACTGATATCCTGTGGATCTTTCGCTGCCATTGAAACCCTAGACTGGCTTTTGGAAATGCCTGTCACGAATTTCTAGTACAGCCCATACTCCCCTGGGGGTTAATTTCATGTCGGATGGTAAACGCGCTATCTGCAGAGATAGCTAGAACTTTTCGAACAAGCCATGCCACGTAAGGGCATGTAAGTGTCGATTCCCAATAGCGCCTAGATTATTAGCCTTATGGTTTGAAAATCGTTGATGGAAAGGAACCGCTACCAAGTTTGCCCGAGTAAGCAAACGCACACCAAGGCCTGTTGGCCAGAAACGACATCTGGGTGATCCGGTTAAAGCACCATAATCAAGTGTGTGAAAAGAAAACAGGCATAAGATCATCTCCCCGTGTAACCAGCAGCAAACTTAAGCTCCCCGTGGTCTTACCAACCGCGGCGCAGTTGTTTGCATTTGTCTTCGTTGTAGCCAGAAACGATGATCAAGCTCCCGGTTGTAGCCAGGCAGCATTGATTCAAAGTTGCTTCCGGTGTACCAGAAGCAAAGATATGCAGTTGCCCCCCGGTGTACTAGGGCTCGGGTGACGATTGTTTGTAGCCGACTCTCAGGGTCTACGATAGTGAGCTACTCACATACAGACAACAAATGAGAAGTAAAAACATGAAAATATATATATATGCTATCATCTAATTGGGATGTTGAAAACAACTTGCGAATGGATCGAGGCTAGCCTCTTATCCCATAACTAAAATTCAAGCTCACTAGTGTTGCCAAAAAAAAAGGTTTCTCGTAAACTAGGCAGCTTTCGCAAATAAACCTTAGGCCTTCTGTCTAAGCCAACATGGCATCTTTCCCGCTTGCTGAGTACAAATACTCCACCTGTTCATATATGTATAGTAGGTTTCTGGGAGAGGAAAGGACGATAAATCCGACTGCTGCGATTCCTCCACAAACCCAGCCGCTACGAACTTCTGAAGGTTTTCAAGCTAGTTCCCAACCGAGCCTGTGTATAGGTTTTTCCAGCTTCCGAGCCCGTTTTTCCTGTTTCGCTAGGGTACCTGTTGATATTTTTGCCCATCCCGGGTTTGTCCTGATGGATCTCCTTGTAGTTATATGTTACTCTGTTAATGTACTTTATGAACTTCTGGTTGTATCATTGTTATGCGTACCCGGACTTACTGATCCTAGGATCGTCCTATGCACATGATGCCTTCCACCTAGTCGAGCCTCATACCTGCCCACAGCCGCATCACCAGCGGACATACCTGTGGCTTACCCAAAGAAACCCTCCTGACCAACGATAGTCAAATTTCTCTCTGCCAGGACTCACCAACCTGTTCTTCCAACAATAGATGTCCCATCGCCATACGTGCTCGTACCAAACCCCACCGGCCGCAACCTAATCCCTAAGTCAAACTCTGCCTATGTCGCATCGCCCAGCCAGCTCGCTGTACCTTGTCAGCTTATCGGACCCTTTTTCCTCTCCAGCCTCTGCACTGCAGTTCCTAGCCTCAGCGCCGCTATATAACACCAGCCTCTTCTTTCGTCTGTTTGCAACCCAG